>JAQIXW010001277.1:0-20331 GCA_034700685.1 Willowsia buskii | reverse complement strand
TATTATAGTTCTCTGTATGTACGAAACATGCATAGCTGAAAGTGAATGCTTTTTCAGAAGAGTATGCACGTGGTTAATATATATAGTCGTATATGCATGTGTTTTTCGAAAACGTGGTTTAAAAAAATAGTAAGAAAATGTCAAGAATTCTGTAAAAATAAAACATGGCTTTGCAGATTATAGTACATAGAAGTAATTATTCAATTTTATTTAATTATAAAATATGCAGGGATATTGTTAAAGCAGAAATTACTTACATTTGCATGTATTTTTAAGTTAAATACCTTGCAAGCTTTAATAGCATAAAGACAATAATAATATTATGTGGTATTTTAGGCATGTAAAATAAAATTTTTACATAGTCAAATACTGTCTTTATAGCCAATCAACTCGTGATTTCTGATATATTTGCTTTTGTCTTCTGTATTTACTAAACATAATAATGCATACAATAGTAATAATTTAGTAGTTTTATTAACGATGGAGCAGAGATACAAAAATGTAGGAGGTCTTACTGCGTACATTCTTATTATTCTTCCTCAAATATGTTTCTTGAACCATCGATTTGAAAAACAGTGATATGTAGCCTGGTTTACGTGACTATAACACATAATTAGCGCATGTATATTCTGAACATTGGTTGATAATGTGCTTTATCTAACACTGACATGATCCAAATTCAAACGTAAAACATACTTGCATATTATGATATCCATTGAATATGCACTGAGATACGGTGCAAAAATTAACTACGTATTTGTAGCTCCAGATCAATGATTTGATCAATGAATCCATTGTTGGGGTAAATGGCACGCTTCTCCCTGTGAAACATTAATAAGGTAGATCTCATAATTTTTAAAGTACCTTTGGATTTGTCTCACAATATCAGTTTTACGGAACAAAATGCATAATATGGTTTTCTTATATGTATATTCACCGAATCAAGGCGATAGCATCTTTGGCTCGCAAATGTTTTTTAAGCATCAAATATACGATTACAAGAGAAGCTGAACGGCTCAATCCCACAAAACTGCATATATGATTTGAAATTCCAGGTTAATATTTTAGCCAACAAATAAAACATAATATACTAAACTAAGGATGTACATATTAGATCATATATGTTGAGCATTAGCAAAATCATGAAAATAATTATAACTCACCAGTGTACAAGTACTTTACCTGGAATTTTAAAAAATATACAATGAAATTGCAAAACGATTCCCAATAAATAAGTAACTTATTTATCATATAATAAACACAAAAATATTTTATATCATTTACTGTTAAAAATTACAACATGTTTACCATTAGAGCTCCTTGCAGCATCAATGAAATCTGCCGCATCCTCAAAGAACTGACTAAGATCGAATTCCGGATTATCAATAGCATCTATTCCCAAGAATTCAACCTCGTAATTTCTTGAAGAATACCAGTCTGGATCTGTGTCAACAATGCCATGGTCGTAGTAATGTGTTCTTGATGACACAAATGCAGCATTTAAAACATGAGTGATTCCTAGCCTTTTGAGAGTATCAATGTCCTTTGCCGCAAACCTGAGACAAATTTATGAGCTTTTTTAAACTCTCATTCGTAAATTTTAGCTACGCCAAATTGTTTCCTATCGCCAGCTATGTAGTTTTAACTTACTCGTCCCCAATGAAAATTCCTGGATAAACTTGGTCCATGTGATTCCAGTTTGGGTTGCTTTCATCATTGAGAACCTTGTTTATTTGGATTCTCAAGTCGTCTTTTGCCATTTTGAGCTTTTTATGAAGAACTGCTTGCACAAATATTTTCAAAAGTTTAGATTTTAAATGATTTCAACTCATGTTTCAAGATGCATGAAAAACATGATTTACAAATTGCTGAGTTTGTGTAAACAATTACGTGACTTGAAGCACGTGAGGGATATTATTGCCAATAATATCAATAAAAGCAATAAATACTTGTGCCTAATTATTATTTGCATGGGATGTTTAAATGTCTTCTTGAGCTGAAATGGTGTATTTCTTATAAACTAATGCTAGCTTTTGTGTATATACCTGATATAAGGCAGTTGAAATCACGACAAAACGTTACAATCTCCAGTAGGCACTATTAGTATTTTGCAAGATAGCTTGACAATTTTTTGAACTGCATAAACCAATGTCAAACGTGTCTTCCCAAAAATGACTGCTTTCCCTTTTTTAGCAGTTTGTTTCTCTCAGACCAGCAACAGAGTTCAGAGCTGTAACTTGAACCAAAATGAGCATTTTTCGCTGTGTATTCTTTCCTCTTTTTTATTTACTGTCTTAAGTGTCAGCGTATCCTACGTTTTCACAAGTTGTTAAAAATGTATCAATCCCTTTCTTTGCGACCATATGAAAAATGGTCATTTATCGACGTGGTAAATCTGTGACACAGAACGGTGTAATATGTTTATGAAAAATCTTATTTCTAAGTACAATCTTATGTATGTAGGTAATCAAGTAAAAGTTAAAGCTCTCTTTTCATGTATGAAGAGTCACAATGTACCTACATAATTCTCCGCAGTGACATGATTACTTTTTCAACATTCGCAGCTGCAGTTGTTGAACTGGTAAATGGTACCCCTAGACTAGCTCGGTTTTGTAACCGTGATGCGGAGTAACGACAAGCAGCAAGGTATTTATCACTTCGTTAAGTATTATCTCATGATCCCCACATTTGAATGAATACGGTTTTTCTTGGTGGCTTAAAAAACACGATAGTAATGTTTTTATAAGTGAATTTGCTGGCCTTCTAACTTATCTGGAATTATATGACTACTTATACATGAGCGCGAGTACTAATAGTACATACCTTTTTCGTCAGTCAAGACCCCCACACCATTTATTTTATGGTCGGAGAAAGTTTGTTTTATTTCATTTTCCCATACATAATCATGTTGCATGTTAAAACTCTCACGCGGTCAATAGCTCACGTACACAGAGAATAAATGGGATCGAAAAAGCGAACAAAAATGCCTTTTGGCCTTATGCCTTATCCTTCGTTACTTTTTGCTGTGTAATATGCATGCGATATTACTACTGGCTGGTGACGTTTTGTGGCATGTTTCTTGTGTTTGCAAGAAGGTCTCTATACAAACACTTGCCAAATCAAAGGAAAAGCGAGTCATACGAACGTAGCACTTTCCTTCCTTTACTTTGTTATCTTGATTGAGAGCGAAACCAAGAAACGGCTTTTCTCCGGAGAAACAGAAATTCAAAGGATCTATATGGTAGTGTGAGCAATATGCATATAGAGTTAGTATGGCCAGTGACCACATACGAATAGGAATAATGTATAGAGACTTGAGAGCAAAGTGCAGTATAATGTAATATTTAGATTTTTCTAGCGTCTTTTGTCGCTTTCATATTCATATATCACATTCTCAACAATGACATGCATACATTCATGCCTATTTACAATACCTATACGAAGAGGCAATATATGGAGACCTGTTTTACTTTCTCTAGAGTTTTTTTATCCTCATGGTCAATATACATTTTGCATGACTGCTTTACACACCCCCTTCGTTTGTTTATGCGCCTAACTATACGTCAGTTCCTTTGAGACCAAATACACAAAAAGTGATCATCGACCGAACTACAAGATTTCATAATAAAGCTCATTCAGCTTATAAAATATACCAACTCATATTATGAGGCTTGAGTCTTGAACTCAAAGCTGGACAAACATTCTCCTTGTGTTCATCTAAAACGCGTTCGCGATTTTCTTGTTAAACGTATAATTCATATCATGTAGTATCAATTATTTTCTATTGTATATAAAATAACATATTGCTTTCACAATGAATATACACATACATAGTATCACAATCGTAAACAGTGGTATGACTTATTGAACATTTATAGTTTAACCGTCTATTTTTCTCGGAGGCGTTTATTTTTAGGTGATACTTAAGAAAGAAAAAGACATAAACGTTGGAAATACATATATCATTTATTTAGGGAGGCGGTGAGATATCGAGATTGGAATTTTGTGATGAAGAAAATTGAATTAATAACCTGTTCTGAAAACACTTTCACCACATCAGTCCACACAAGCAACGGTATTAAATATTTTGTTTAAAAAAATACCCGCTACAATACTGAGATTTTTCTTGCTGTTATTGTAAAATCTGGGACAAAGAATGAAATTACTCAAAATCAAAAATGGGTCAAAACTAGCAACAAAGGTCCATAGTATTGCAGTACATTCTACATTGCGTCATATATATGCATCCCTGGCCTGTAGAAATTTTCATGTATATATTATATTAGGCTTTCTCGATACGATACGAAGTAGCATTTGTGCCCGAATATGAATCCATTAAAATACTAATAATAATGCATTGTTGAAAATGACATAAATGTAGACATATTTAAATAGATTGTATATCTAAACGTTTGGATGCTTTTGTAACGGCAAAATAACGGGATTTCTAATAAATATTACTTTAAAATGTTGTATGAGTGTGTTATATGCATAGACGGGTGAACGGTTTATGACGAAAACTGTTTAAAATATTTTCAAGTGCATTTTACGCACATACACATTGGTCATTTTGATTTGCAATTTTGAGAAAACTTTTATTTATTTATTTGGTGTCTTCTATTGATAATAATTTGACAAAAATTAAAATTATCAGTAATAAAATATCCTTAGCTTAGGATGTAAATAAGTAGATTTTATCACACAAATAGTACTGTATACCGTATAATATCCTTATACATGCGTATATGTATGTATTTTAAATGCTTGTTTTGTTTTAGAGGAATACATTTATACAATACTGATTCCTCTAGTTGATTTAATAGTAGTCCACCCCAGTGATTCATCCCTTGATGGGACCCTATATCGTGTGTATCAGTGGAAGCCCTATAATAAATACCTGCTCCTTTTGCTTGATTGGGACTCAACTATGTATTCACAAGATAAATTTGTAAGCAAAATGTTTTGTCTTATAAAGCGAACGCTCGCAAATACCCTTTATGAATGGAATTTTGATTTTGGTGTGTGAACGCATACGTTGCATCTGTGCTGGACAGTTTCGGTTGCTGAAGTAAATCTATCGTCATTATCCACCACTACCGAAAATTGGTGCTTATATGTAAATAGTATGTTTATACGCGAGGCAGCAAATACAGCAAACAAATGTTATTTTGATTGTCACAATCATATAATGTCATGCGTGCGAACTTAATAGTGTGTGCTTTGCATAATATTCATGGAGCTTATACAGTGTGCACGATTCCGGAAGATAAAGCTTCCTGCTTCAACTCTGCTTTTGTTCCTTTAGTCTTGTCTCCAGCTCACAAATTTGATCCAGAAATCCATCATTAGGATACACATTACGAGCGGTTCTAAAAAGATACCGACCAAAAATGTTAGTCATAGACCTTGCTGCAAAGTACCTAAAATATGCTGTGGAGATTTTTTTATACATGTACTGTAATTTTTTTACTTACCTTAGTTGTTTCAAAGCTTCACTTGCTGACATATTTTTCTTAATCATTAAATACGCCAACGCAAGTGTGGCTGATCGACTGACCCCCATATAACTATACACATAAATTAAACGCTTTATACTTTTAGCCTTTGTGAAATAGTAAAATCTATGTACAATTAACTTACCAGTGAACAAGGACTTTCCCTGCAAAGCAAGAGGTTTAAAAATCAACAATCGTTACACCATATAAATAATTTCCAAAATGAATGAAACTACCACGAATATTTAAACTAACCGTTTGATTTTAAAGCAGCATCAATGAAATCTGCAGCCTGGTCAAAAAACCTATTGATTTTAAAACCATTGATGTCCAGTGCTGGGATTCCTAAGAAATCGCATTTGAAATTTCTAATTTGATAAAATTGAGCACTGGTGTTGACCCCAAGAGGAGTATTAACAGACGCGACGAATGATGCATTTAGTATGTGCGTGATCCCAGCTTTTTTTAATCCTGCTGTATCTTTGGCTGCGGTTCTGGGTTAACATTATTGCAACGAAAATACCATCAATTGTGTAATTAGCACCATTTCATTTACATATATCATACCATGCAGGAATAAACATATCTAGCTTCTTATACACTCACTCATCTCCAACGTAAATGCCTGGATAAACCTCATCCATATGATTCCACCATGCAACGTGCCGCTGATGGAGAATCTCCCTTAAAACCTGCTTTGTAGGCTTTTTCGAGTCCGGAGCCATGTTCCAGATAGCTGCTCACCATTCAAAAACAACGACACGTTAAACTTTTTATGCTTGCTCAGTAATACCTAGCTACTAAGAAATGCAATTTCATCGAGCTTCCGCTTTCTACCTCCAGCACAAAGTGAAAGTAAACAAGCAGAAGGAAATTCCCCAACCCATCCCATTATTACCTGTTATAGCACTCAGAAACTTCCTGTATATTGTACTCCTCTTGTCCAATTTGCTGTTGTTGTGATCCTGCATAATCTGCTTGCAAGTTCCGGCCTGACTCATTTTGAATGGGGACGAATATGAGTATTATGGCTGTTCAATCAAACTGTATAAAAATTGATATAGTCAATATATGAGCTCTTTTCCAACATGAAATATAGAGTGCTTTCCCGTGTCCTGTGGTGCAATAAGTTGACGTTACAGAGTATGTAAAATTACAAAACGACTCGTGATGTGCACTACTGATCTTCTCTAATCTTACCAAATCACCGCACGGCCAAATAACTGATGATATTCCTTCCGAAGATGTGAAACGTATACACTCTGTTATGAAAGAAGAATGTCCTCTGAGCTTATAACCGTGTTTAGCAATTGCAGATATGGGATTTTGTTGGCTACGATTTGAGAATGATAAAACACCCGTTAGAGAAGCACTCGTCTAGCTCGACAATATCGTTTTATTATTCAACCAGTTCAGCAAGTGTACAAGGAAAGTCTTGCAGATGGTTTGTATGCAAAATTATACATACTTTTTTATTCATGTAATCGCAATGTGGTTTTGAGTTTGAATTAGCGTATTTTGTACTGGACTAGATAGCACTTGGAATGTTTTCCACAGATTCTTGTGCTTTATGGGTGACTCTTACTCTTTGATGGTTTAGCAAGTAATCAAACATTTAGAGCATACAGACTAGCAAAACCTAAATGCGTATTAGAAGATCCGGGTCCATTGGTTTGCCAAAAATAAAAGTCTCGCAGTCTCACCCACTCACAGACTTACAAAAAACTTTTACACGCAGTCAACCTACTTGGACTAGAAAAAAAAATCTAGTATGGACTACCGCAGATACTCAGATACTCTAGACTACCAAGCAGTCAGCTAGTGTGGAAATGGAAAATCGGCCATTCACTTTTCACATGTGATCACCAAATACATCTTACCAGCACCAGTGCACAAAAAAATACACACATGGTACTCGATTTTGCGTTAGAAAAAGGATCTGTCAAGTTATATAGGATTCCTGGAGTGGAATAGTATGGAATGTTTTGGAAGAATGTTCCACACGCTCATATAGCACGATTTTGCTTTCCACTGCATTACGATGCAGCTGGGTACGTAATAATGGGTTACAGCAACCAATCACCAACACAGGGCACAATTCTCAATGGAATACATGCAATAATGCAGATATGATGTAACGATCAATGGTCTATATGCGGACAGAGACAGAGACAACACTGTTACAAATAATTTATTTATTTGATTATTGCAATTTACAGAATGAATCTTACATAGAGTACACTCATTCTAACAATTTGTCACTCATCTAAAACCTAGTTATGTACCTCTGACGCATTCAAGCAAACAGAAATATCTGCAATAAATAACGTTAAACTAAATTACTTTTATAAATTATGAGAATGACTCCGATTCATACAAAAATGAAAAGAAGAAAGTATAACAGAAAGAAGAAAGTAGCATCAAGTCAGTATAAAGTAAACTCGGTGCGCGCTGTTAAATAACGTGTTTATCAGCAGGACAAGAGAGTACTGGAGATCCAAGACTAAAACTATTCATTAGGGAGAGATATGTAGAAAATGCGCCAAGAATCATTAAACGGACCTTAGGATAATGATGATAGTTAAAGATGACGATGATGCACTGGATGGCAACTTTAATATCCCATATTGGCTATGACTAAAATACTAATTTATATGCATACATATACCCAGCATCCATAAATATGTATTATGTACATGTGAGACCGACTCTTTGCTCCAGGAATCGGGTGAAATTCTCTTGATATCAATACGGAGCATGTAAAAATTGGATTTTTCTAGTCTAAAAACTGTCTGAACATGAATTATGTAACTTAACAGACATTTCGTACAGACTGCTACAACTCTGTAGTAGCTTAACAAATATTGTACATAACATAACTAGATTAGCTATTTTTTTAGCGTTCTTCATTTAGCAAAGACTTACAATACAAGTCCGAAGATCTCTTGAAACTAGCATAAAATTTCACTTGATACTGACCAAGTTTCCTACATTGAGAAGTCGTTCTCAGGCTCAATAACCCAGTATGGAGATGGTCCATTTTTGCGATCTTCCAAAAGTACAAAGTAGCTATCGTCATCCCCATAAATGGTTTGAATGTTGCTTTTCCATGTTAAATAGCCTAAACATAAAATATAAATGGAATCAATAAAACATAACAATGCAGCGAGCATAATCGCTATATGCATGAATTAAATTAACAGAGTTGTTTTCACAATACCATTATAAAAGATGGATTTCAGGAGAACGTGGTCGCCATTGATGTTTGATATGTCAAATCTTGTTCCATTTTCCTTACGATTGCCAGTCATAAAAAGAGCTTGCCTAAAATGATCATCAAAGTAGATTTATAACAACAAGAGCGACAGTGAAATGGTAATATATTGAATATTATTATGCACCAACCTCGAGAATCCATAGGAGTTGAATCCCTCGTGAATTGTAACCAAATATTTCTGTAGCTTATCACTTTTGATGTAGAATGTTCCATCTGCTTTATCCTTGTCATATTCAAACTGCCACAAAACCTCGTCTTTATCGTAGAATCTGGCATCTTGAGGAACTAGACTTACCTTTCGGTCTGCAGACACGCGCAGATAGCCCCTTGACGGCAGGAACAACTTGGCTTTGTCAAATGTCACAAGTCTCACAGCTTCAGGCAGTTTTGCAATAATTTCTGCTGTTGAAGACGACGTATTATAGAAGCTACCGAGGTCAGATTTCATATGCTGAGCAACATTAAATACTTCCAGAATTTTTCCTCTCGCTGTTAGGTGTTTTGCCTGTTCCATTTTGTGGAGCAGAGCAGAGTACGCAGCTTCCTTAAGTCGTCTTTCGCCATGAGACACGGCCCTGTGAACGAATTCCGCCACTTGCGGAAGGTTAACGGGACTTTTTGAATATGAATCTTCAATAATTTTTGTCATGTCGGCAGGAAGCGTTTCCTTCAGATCTTCAGTGATTTGCTCAATCATTCGCCATTGCTTCAGAGCACCTCCAACATTCTTATTTTTGAGATGACGTATGCATGCAGACACAGGATCTTGTTTTTGATCTCGGATTAGAGACTTCCTAAGCTGTTTGGATCCCATAAACTTTACTTTTCATAAGGGAATATTTCACTGGTGGATCACATGACATATTCTCAAACACTTTACCTATTACCTTGTTGTTGTCTTCATTTTTAGCTTTCTCCAATTCCCCTATTTTGTTTTGTATGTGTGAAAGTGAGCTTTCTGTCGATCGGATGTCCTACATATTTACATATTTCTGCTTTTCAACTTTCTCCACTCTTGTATTTTGTATTTATGAATGGTTTCTCATGCAAATTATTAAGAATTTTCAAACCTTTTCCATCGAGTCAACCAAAACTGCAAGCGTCTTTTGAGTGGTTTGAACCAACGCAAAGTCTTCTGTATTCTTTACCGCAATTTCGTTAATCTTTGATTCCAAGCTGTGCATCGTCTTTTGTAGTTGGCTCATCTATTAAAGTATTTCAGTATACTTAAATTGCATTGCCAGCTTCAACAAAAACAATTTGGTACCCTATGAAATTTCTCTGCATGCAAGAAAGAAGCGAACATGCACATGGTTTGTGCAGTGGACTGTGCAGTTTCTCGCGTGTACTTTATATGTGAAATCATCTTTTAAATGTAGGTAAGTTATTTTCTCTGTGGCAAATATTAGATGGTTTGTCTTGTATTCCTCTGTTTGGTGAAACAGTTTAGAATAAATATTGGCATCTTTATTACGTAGTACACAAGCTCTGCACTAAATTAAATCAAAGAAATTCTTTAAATAGCATCTAGCCATCCTTAATTTTATTAGCAAAAATGAGCCTTTATATCTTAACAATGCACATTTTATGCAATAATTACAACTTATGAATTAGCGTCTATTTGCAGTGGGACTTTGTGAAGGGGACCGCTCTCGCCTTGAAACACTTCTTATGTTTTCACTATCCTCGGCTCTTCTTTGTCTACTTGAAGTGTATGGTCTTCGTAAAGTTTTTCCAGACGAAGGTCTTTGTGCGTAATCATTATGAGGAGTGCCCCTCCTACTGCTGCTAACAACTCTTCTATTATATCTGACAATCGTTTCACTGGGTGGAGGACTGCTTTGTTCTTGATCAAAGCTTTCACTAGACGCAGCGTCAAACGTTCGAATCTTAACTCCAGTAGCAAAACGGATGTTACTAGACCCAAACCCGGACTCTCTAAGAATTGGAAGATTTCTTTGTGAGGAGCGCGAGGAAACTAACCAAGGCTTCCTGAGAATTCTTCGTCTCCGGAACGCATTTCCATTGATGACAGCAGAAGGTGGGCGAGGCTTTCTAGTTTCTCTTACAATCGGTACGATTAGCACTTTCGGCTGGGCCAAATATGCGTCAACTATTCTTTGCTCAGTGGCCTTAAAACCTTTGCGTGAGGCTGGTCTCGAGGACTGGCTTTTCCATCCTTTCCGGATACTATTCATGTTATAATCTGGCATCTGCCTGTATCGCCTTTCTTCTTCTAAATAGTCGTTTTGTTGGCTAAATACATGACCAAAACTTTTCGAATAAGTTTGCTCATAATATTGTGTTGCTGCATCCTTTTGTTCCACTGCGATCACATTCCTTTGCACTAGCATATTTTGCTGGTTCTTGAAAAACAAAACTTCATTGTTTTCCTCGTCAGAAGAAACGACGGTAAATTCATCCTCAGACGAACTTATTGTACTGCTACTGCTACTACTTGGCGAATGTATCCTTTTATACGACACTATTTCCTTAGTCCTTTGTGAGGCTGATGAGGGATCATTACAACGAGCTGGAGGATTTTTCGAGCTGTGGCACTGAGATGATTTATGCTGCAAAACGCCTCTGGCTGGTGGGGATGTAGGTTGTGTACCACCTCTTTGAGGTGGAGACATATTATGCTGTCCGCGAATTCCCGGGAAAAGAGGAAAATCAAAGCCTTTGGTTTTCGGAACTTTTGGCTTCACACTTTGACCTAGTTTCTTCTTATGTCTTCTCATTAGGTCTTTGTTGTATTTTACTAAATTCTCTGAGTAGTCTTCAATTTCTTCTCCAGATGAAGATGAGGATTGTTGACGCTCTGGACTTTCCTGCAGATACGTGCACATTTGCGTGGTTAAATTCGCAATCACACTATGTACCCTTCAAAAATTTTCGTAAATTTGCTACATGTATGCTTATGTGTGTGTATTCTGAAAAGTACCTTCTTGGGCTCTACACCAGTCTCTCCAAAAGAGAAAACTTTCACTGGTTTATTGTTGACGTTCGTAAATGCTAAGTTCGGAGGAGCAAACACGCTACTTTTAAGTCGTCTTTGTTCTTTACGCCGGTTCACTATCATTGGATCTATCTTACTATTCGAACAGCAACAACCCATAAGTGGTAGCTCGGGGCGCCAACACTGAGTCGTTGAGGGACGCATCAGAATCTTTTGTACGAATGTTTACCACTTTCAAAGAACAGAGTGATGTGCACCTTCCAACAAGTTAGGAATTTCATTATGCGAATAATTATTTTTCCATGAGCATGTTGAAACATTTTGAAGCGATCAGCGGGATATACAATAGAATTACGTACCTCCCTTTTGGCGCAAAGCAACCCTGTCTAAGTTTTGTACTAAGGCTCAGCGAGGGAAGCCGAGATTGGTCCATGATTTCATAGCATAATTCATAATTTAGGTAGCTTTACATTCTAGTATGGAAAAATGGCTTGCTATACTACTTTCTATAATTTATTTTATATTTTAGAGAGGGGTTATCTCTTGGCGTAATTATCCAGACAATGAAGTTATGACGACTTGAGACATTCTATTCACTATATGAAAACGGAAAGGGTGATACTCTGGAGAGACATTGCCCTCCCTCACAACAAGCAAAAAGCAATTGCTACGATAATTAGTAATTAGTTCAATACTGAACCAAGAAATTAGAGAGTCCTGACCTTTGCAGAAAGGCTTGCCTGACCCTTACTCAATCCATCCACCGTAACTTTCAAATGCTGCGTTTCCGAATGCAATGTTTCCAAATGAACTTGGTTGGCCTAAGTAGGTTAAAACACGAATGTATATAGATAGGATGAGTGTACAGTATGATATGGTTCAGCTCAGTACTTTTCGAGCCTTATGACTACCTTAGCAATTTGATTGAGATTATCTGAAAAAGTTAGAATATCCTCCTTCCTCTGGCTGACAATTTGTTCGGTTAGGGTTGCAATTCTTGAATTAGCATTGCTGTCAATAGCCATTATCTTGGCATTAAGGTCAATATCCAAATTCTGTATTTGCCCCTTCAGTTGATCTTCCAATTGCTGCATATCCTCCTTCTAAAAATTCAACAATAAAAAACTGCTACAAGCTGAAATAGCAAACATCAAGCATCCTTTTAGGGTCTTTCAGTATTAATTGCTGCTAACAAGATACCTTTCTCTTTGCAGCATTTCCCTTAAACGCTAAATAGGTCTCCCTCACAGAAGTTTGCAAAATTTCCAATAAAGTATCTGTAGGCTCTTGTGGAGAAAATAAATCTGGCTCATCCTTTTGTCGCACAGGAAGGGGTGTGTGCATGATAAACTGTTCTAGCGAAGCTCCTTCAGACTTGTTTGCATCAGTAAGTGTACTCATTGCCCCAGTTTCAGGAACATTATTAAGAGTTAGATATACCGTTTTGGTTTCCAGCAATACAGGTTGGGGCCTAGGAGTTGTAAGAAACTCTTCATTTTGTGTCGGAGGCAAACTTTCTTCTTCATCCTCTTCGTCATCCTCATCTTCTTCATCTTCCTCCTCTGAGTTTTCTTCCGACGACTCGGCTGACATGCCAGTTTCTCTGCATAAATTTTAATTTTCCAAATCTTTCAAATTAATCGGAAGCACTACAAAAAGTATGCAAGATTTTGAACTTTAATTTTTTCTTACCTTGACAGTATTGGTATGTTTTTAGCTGTCATCATAAGTTCAGTCTCAACGGTAAAATTGGCGGTTGAAAAATCTGCAGGAAGTATAGTGTGTGAAGGTGCTGAGCCTAAAATAAGTCCACATTGGAAAAGTATACAAGCGCATGTCGAAACACTTAATAAGAAACCAAATCGTCCTGAAACACCAGAATTCATTTTCCTCCTTCCTAATTGAGGATTTGAAGCTAAGCTAATTACGCAATTGTAGTTTTTGTCAGAGAGCAGGTAGATTAGATACAACCTTTCCTGTGTAAATTAAAATAAATAAATATGGGCTCATGATCTATGTGAACAAAGTTGTAGCAGCACGCAGAATTTTAGTTTGTACGAACATTGAACTTGTGTCTGGATGATGGACTTGTTTGAGTCAAGTCAAGAGTTGACATTTCAATGAAGATTTATTCTGACGATTAACGAACGTCAACGTCGCCGTCAACGCATCAGAATATAAGGCTCATATTCTGATATAATATCATGAACATTATATACTTACTACTGCGTAAAAAAATGACAGACCAACTGCACATATTTTTGTAAGTAGAAATGGCATGAACGAGTGCGCAATTTTAATGAGGAAATCTTCTAGTCATCTCGCCATTTGTTTTTGTGGAACAGAGGCAGACCTCCCAGTTTTGCATGTCCACTAATCTATAATAATTAGTAGACAACGGAGTAGCTGATTCGAATTCGTGGAAATAAATTGCATTATGAGTTTGAGGACTCTGTTGAATAACCGGGGCAAAGTGAGATCGTAAGCTACTGAGAATCAGAATGATGTCAACTTCAACGGACTATTATTAAGAAATTCACAATTTTTACACAATGACAAGTTTAGAACTCTTCTCTCACTTGACGCTATAGGTTTTCATGAATGAGAGAAGCACTGGAAAGCAAGTGCACACCATTAATACACACAAAAAACACCCTTTTAGCAAACCATGCAGCAGAGCAAATTAGACAAAACGTAGATGAACTGGATTTATTTTATCATGACAAATGATTTAAGAATTTATTTTTGAGATTTTAAGTGATGTCTTTACAGTTAGAATTGCACATTAATAATTAAAATAATATATCAAATCATTATTTGTGTAAAAATAAAATTTCTTTCAATATTGCGGCAACGTCCTTTATGAATTTATTAACCTTTCACTTGTACTATATATGTTTACTGCTCATTTTTCAGCTCTTCTTGATAATAATTATTTTCTGTTATTGTTCGAGAAATGCGCTAGCATATTGTATGTTAAGTCTAAATATTATCTATTACTACCTATATTAGAGCTAGTATAGTTAACAATAAGTTAGACTGAGCAAATATTCATGGTAAAATTGGTAAAACAAAGACAATACTGTTATGTAATTTGTGATGCGATATATCAAACACAACTTGCTAAACCAGAATTTCGAATTTAACCTAAATTAACACAAACATCACGATAGTTCAATATCTGGGGAGCTATAAAAACCAAAAACATTTTGGTTCGAAGATAGAGACGCAAGACCAGAAGCAATCGTCTCTGCTTTCTTTGTCAAGGGTGGTCGACCAGGCTTTCGTCCCCGAGTACCTTGGTTAGCGGGACCCACTGTTTTAAGTCGCGGTCTTCCAGGCCCCCTTCGAAAGGTCTCAGTTCCATCACCTGTAAATACGCATATTAAAATACTCATTAACATCATGTTATTTGCCTAAGGCTAAGCAAAAATCTGGTTTATTTTTTTTACATAGATCTCGGCGATGTAAACGAACTCTTGATGGTGGTCTTCCTCGCTTTCCCGAGCCTCTACCCATTTTGACTTTCTTTGGTGAACTGTGCTCCTCATAATCTTTTCAAAGACAAGTTAGTTGTAAGCCAAGGCCATAATGACTTGAAATTAAGTTTAAGCAATAATACGATTGTTATTAATACCTGACTTTATAGTTACTTCCTCAAAAGAATCAGGACTCATTCCCATATACCCTTCGTCAAAACTTAAACTAAAATTATCTTCATCTTGATATTCTGCAGCTACTCTGCTACTTTCTTCGTCATCCATGTAAGCTTCAGGATCCTGGATCAATCATAACAATTTATTTGTTTAAGATTGCGATGATGTAAGCACATAATTAAAATACAACTAGAGTTAGCTACTGCCTTAAAATACACTTTTACCTCACTACAAATTGGCGATGCTGAATCTGATCCATCAATGTCTTTCACGAAACGCTCATCAACTTTACAATGACTTTGCAAATAATGTTCCTTCTTGTGCATTTCTATTTGCGATGAATCCACTTTGCCCTGTGAATATTTTGTAACTCATTCATTTCATATTTACTTACATTAAAGATTATCTTTTCGCAAGACACGTTATAACTAAGATTGTACCTTATCATGAGATGGTATTATCGACGATGACTCTGCTGAGGGATTTTGTATGAAAGAGCAAGATTCTTTGGGCATCAAAATTGATAGTAAGCTTTTGAGTGCTGGAACAGAAGCCACTTGTTTGTTTTCAAAAACGTCTTTAGACAATGTCAGCGAAACCTATAAAAACAAAATATTAACAAAACTGATCGTAATATCAAAGTAACTCTAGTTTACACTAGGAAAGCAGCAATAATAAAAATGAGTAAGGTGGTTCAAAAATCATCATACAATATTTCTTTCCTTTGCTAAAGCCATCATACGTTCTTCGATAGTTCCTTTACAAACGAATCGATAAAAGTCTATTTGATGAGCTCCATATCCTTAAAAATCAAATACAAAATCCATAAAGTTTTTAAACAAATTAAACTATACGGTATATGACGACCAATAATAATTCACTTACCTAGTTTACTTAAAACCTTGCTTTTCTGGTCTTCCAGTTTAGTATTCCAATCATGATCAAAAAATACGACCTGCAAACAGTCATAATCATTACAAGCAATCCAATCATGCATCATAAATGTTCTCATGGGTTTGGTAAGTCAAAATAGTTACAACATACCGAATCGGCAGAAATTTTCAAATTATCTTCCACTGTGCAATCCGCATACATTAAGT
Source organism: Willowsia buskii (assembly GCA_034700685.1). NCBI lineage: Eukaryota > Metazoa > Arthropoda > Collembola > Entomobryomorpha > Entomobryidae > Willowsia > Willowsia buskii. Next base: position 3,844 of record JAQIXW010001277.1, on the reverse strand, counting down.
ACACGAAAACATTCTTTGGGGTGTTTTGGCCATTGGAATCTTCCACTCGGACGTACTCATACTGCCTCTTTCTTAAAAACTCCTGTGGTAAAAATTAGTACCAATATGAATTATTAAGTACATAGAAGATCCATAAATGTCTGCATTTGCATAGTGTAGTATGAGGGTTCTATTTACATACCTCCAACACGATGAGAGTATCCTTGATGTAAGACACAATTAAAACGCAAGCTCTTTGTTGTTTCAGGGCGGTCAGCAAATTTTCCAGTTTCATCATCTTACACGAGTCTTCGACAAACAGATGGTGCCCTGTTTCGAAACAATTATAACAATTTGACTAAAGAAACTACATAATAATGATGACAACTATAAACTGGGTCAACTTTTATACTTAACTTATACCATTAGCAAACCCAAATTATATGCAACAACAATGGCTCTAAAGGCTAATCTTATAACCCGTGAAACCTTACCTGACAAGAATCTTGAAGACCAATCAACTGAAATCAGTGTGTCTTTAATAATAGAAATGAGTGCACTATCCAAGAATACGTCATTTTCAATTTTGTTCTTGAATTCCAAAACTGAAACATAGTCATCTGCCAGAATTTGTCGATTCACTTTGTCGCATGCCGATACGCATGGCTTAAATCCTTCAGAATAAACCTGCCAAACATTTAAAAAAAACAATTATTATATTCATGCAAAAGGAACGGAAAATTCTATGAAATAGAGCAAAAAAGAATTTAACATACAGTTGAGGAATAACACTGGAGAATATCAGGAAACTCTAGCGTCGAAAAGGATGACTCGAATGGCCTCGGTTTCATTGACGAGCTGCCGCACGACTTTGTAGTTTGGTAATTCTGAATGCATATGAACCAAATAGCTTACAATAATGTCACAATAAATACTTATTCTTGAATGATGATGAAGCATTAAATACACTTCAGCTATTGTGAAAAAAGCAAGGTACCTTATTGGCCTGAAAGCATATTTTTGATTTTAGGGTTCGAAATTGAATTGAGTTATCCGACACTGGACAAATCCTACACTTTTTCCATGACCCAACAAACGAAAAATGCGAAGCGAAGATCATTTTTGACAATACTTCACTTGTGCTAAGTAAATTTGATAACGACAAGGTTGGGTAGTTTATTAAACAACGAGACTCTCGGCGTTCTACCCATAGAGAATCATGTTGTATTCTTTGTAATACTGATTGGAATTTGACTAGATAATTCAGCCTGCATCACGAATCAAAAACAGTAATATCATTATGACCCTTTAAAGTATTCAAAACATTAATTGAAAAAAAAAAACTTTTGTGAATTTCCATACCTTGCAGCAACGCCTCTTACAAATAACTCTTCAGCTTCTTTCCAGGTTAAACCTAGCAGTCGTAAAAAGCCCCACGTTGAGGATGAGTTTCCTGAATTATGCGTTTCCTTAAATAGAGATCTGTAGATATTGTTTGCGTCATAAATGCAAACTGATTTCTCTGGATTCAAGTTAAGAATTGGGAACATCCTGTTTGGGTATATTATTTTTGGTAATTTTACTGAAAGGACATTCATCCAAAGAAAGTTCGAATGTACCCGTCCTTCAATTAGGTCTGGGTGATTGCAAACCTGTACCAGAAAAGATGTATATATTCAAGTATATGTAAAATAATTCTTTACTAAAAAGTCCTCTCAATAAGTGTAAGAAAGTAAAACGAAAATTACCATTCTAAGCCGAAACGATAAATTCAGTACAGACTTCATTCGCGTTTGTATTTCCTCAGGTCGACTCGTTTCCAAATGCGACAACACTGCCGGAAGATTAGCCTTCACCAAGAGATCTGCAAAGAGCACAAAGTATGTATTTACTTACACTTCAAAAATTTGAATTTTCTTGAAGTTTACAGACATTCATAGCAGAATAGCCAACCATACCAGAATAAAGTTGTCGTTGTCTTTTTGTAAGTGTACAGTTAAGTTGTAGGTCGATGCAAGGGGCCGTTTTATTAATTTCTACATCGTGCGACTCTCGACGTAGAAGAAAATTTTTCACAACGTTTTGTAGCCGCTCCAACGCATCTGTGTTACAAAATAAAATAATATTACAATTAGATCCACAATTATATCATTTGCCACAATGAAAGACAATCATTATTCCTTTAATAGCGTGGGTATATTATGAAAATTAAGCGTACCAGATTGACCTTCGTCACCACTCAAAGCTGGAGATTCCAATTCCATTAGCAGCCACTCTGATAAATCCTTTTGTGTGTCGAATAACGAAGGCATGATAAAATAGAGATACGAGCAAACATGTCGAAGCGAATTTAAACGAGGATCGTCGCAAAGTAAAAGCTTATTTCTGCAACGAAAGCTCAGTAATGCTATCCACTTTGTGCTATAAATAATTAGAGGAAAATACGCAACAAGATTAGTTTTCGACTTTTAAACATCAATTTTCATTCAGTTTAACATCAGTACCTTGAGGTTATTATATTTTGCGAGTCATCCATTATCAGATACTGCCATTTAGTTTTACTAAAGTACTTTAAATCGGCAACCATAGCTTGATACGACGTTATAACCACATGAAACCCTGCATCTTCAGTATGAATATCATTCTTCTCCCATCCTTGCCTCAGAACTTTTCTCTCCTAAGGAATGAGACGAATTCATGTATAATTCAATACGGTGAGTAGCAGTACAAAGTTACATAATTTTAATATAAAAACAGAGATTGGTATACCAGTGGTTTTCCAAAGTAAGGGATAACTTTGAATTTGGGAACGTTTTTCTGAAATTCTTGCTGCCAGGTGTTGACAGCCGTTGGCGGTGATACAATCAGAAAAGGTCCCCACAAATTATGTACCTCTGCTAGGTGAGAGAGAAACCCAGTAACTTCGGCCTTAGAGAAGCAGGCTTCATCAGCGAGAATTCCATTTAAACCCTATTGAACAAAAACAATAATTATTATTATCAAAGGTAAAAATAAACTCATATGTATTCCTTTGAAAGCGACAAGATTATACAACTGAACTTTACCTTGTTATACAAGTTTTTAATCCATTTCACTCCAAATATTTGATATTTTTTCAACTCAGAGCTTTTGGAAAATAGAGAATGTTCCATCCTTTTATCTAAAGGAGATAATACAAATACCAAAAGTAAGCACTTTGAATTTTCTCTGGAACCACAAAGGTATACAAATTGCATAATGTCTAGGCAAAAAGATTTTACCTGGCTCAATCGTACCACCAACGTCCAACAACTTAACGAGGCTGCGATGCTCTTTTACAGCACGGTCAATTGTACTATGCACTTCTGACTTTCGTGTTTCCCTATTGTTCAAAGTAGACATAATAATAACTCATTCATAGGCATCGGAAAACAGTTTAGAGACAGAGTAAACCTTTACCTGCTATGATCAGTGTCTTGAGCATCGGTCTCCTTTATCTCGGCAAACACCAAGTCATCCTCGTTAACTTTGATTACCTCCTTGTTTAGTAATTTGTTGACGAAAAGTTCTATCTGAGTTATTAAACTATTCAGTTTTCCATTCCGAATTTTGTTTAAAGTCATATCGCCCTTTAGCTTGTCCTCCGATTCCTTCTCCATCTTTCTTCTTAAATCTCTTTCAGATTTTTCCACTGTCCTCCAGAATGCTTCCATTTCTTGAGTGAGTCGCTTCGCCTTACAGACGGATTCCTTCATGCACTTTTGTGACTAAAATTAAAGCACATGCATATAAATTTGAAATGGATTACAACCAGACCAATTCTAAAGACCTTGTTGATGATTTAGCAATTGAGTGAAGGAGGCCCATAGTGAACGCGGGACGAAGG
>JAQIXW010001276.1:0-20340 GCA_034700685.1 Willowsia buskii | reverse complement strand
GTGAATGACAATGTACTTTTTAGAGATTTCCCTTTCGAGGAATAAAACATGCATGAGAATTTACCACTTCTAGGAGTTTTATCCATATCACAACTTATCACTTCTGGGAACTAAATTCTAGAAAAATGTCTTCTAGGAACTTACTTTTCTGGGAACTAAATTCTAGGAACATTCCGTCTATGAACTTACTTTTCTGGGAACGTACAGTAAATCAGCTTTTTACGTAGCTACTGACCGTAGTTTCCAACCAGGTATATAATTACATGTCTTCATCAAGCAATACATCTGGAGATTTCAGCATTCATTAATTCAATTTGCTTATAATTAAAATTCTCAACAAGCTAATTTAAAATCTATATTATGCCTGTGGGGATTCCTGACATTGCAGGATTTTTTTGTACTGGTCAAACAGAAATTCCATACATCTGTGGAAATATGGGTGGCGATAATGGAACGGGGACCATCTTTTCAATTTCTCATTCGTAATTTGTACCTAAATGTACACTGACTTACCGTTATGACAGTGCGTGGAAGTTGTATGTCATTTCGGAAAACCAAAGTATTGACTGCATCTAACGAGATTGCCAACTTTGGTTTTTATGAGCTATCAGATCTCAAAAAGGCATATTTCTAGTATTGAGTTCAAGTATTGAAATCCAATTCAAGGAAAATCCATGAATAAAGCATATGTTTATAATAACATGCAGAATCTTAAATTCATAATACTAGTCTTACCATATTATCAAATTTAATCTCCCAAATTGCAAAAGTGGCATATGTTCACGTATTTTTGCATGAAAAGAAATATTGTCTAAAAACTGGTCTCGCTGACCGTGTTAAAAGTGTTTTTCGTAATACACAACTATGTTCACGTCACGTACTAATACATTGTCGTTGTAAATACATTTTATAAATGCAAGTTTGAAGCATGTAAGATGTTTTAAGACTTCTTAAAGAAAACTAGCAAGAAATTCAAAATCTTCTGGCACGCTCTTTTGAAAATAATCAAATTTACATACGTCATAAATAGCAAACTGCTTAAAAACTCGCGCATATCACATCATTTCAAAAGCGGAATATGTAATCTAGTCTAATTTTCTAATGTAAAAGCATTGTAGAAGCTTGAAGTGGTTTATAAATATTAAATTACTTTAGTAACAATGTCTATTCTAAATATATAGTGCCACATAACTAACTAATTTCTTAAAGACAGACATTTTACTTATTAAATATTTTGAAATTCAAGAAATATGCTAGCTATAGTACGAATAAGTATGCTCAATCTAGTCCTTGGGGACAATAATGCATGTGTAGAATCTTAAACACTCATTGGTAATTATGAGAGTAGCCTAACTTGTTCAGGAAAGATCGTGTTTGGTGGATGCCGCGATACAACTACCATGAAACATTGACCGGAAATCAAAGATTTCCCTTGAAACAGGAAAATTATCAATTTTAGGGAATCTTGCATGTCCCACCAGGGATATGTGGGTTTCACCAGGATGTCCTAGACATGTTTTGTTCATTCGGGATTTCGCGAGAAGTGTTTAGCATGCTTTTTTCTCCATTTTAAGTAGAATGCGGAAGCCAGAGAGAAAAAGAGGAGAGACCTTTTGAAATAATGCAAGATGCAAGCCTTCTTCAATTCTTACAATCCTTTTGCTCTGTGTGTTTCTTGGAACACGATTTATCATAATTGGTTCACTCCGTATATGATTGTTTGAAACAATTCGAGTAATGCCAAATGCCATAATTTCTAATTAATTTCTCTTTTGAATTCTATAAAGTCGCTGAATACCTGAATGTCGCCACAAATGTTCTAAAGAAAAGTAAACATTGGTATAAAAATTTGACAAGTAGATTTATACGCAAACTTCTGATTGAAATTTGTTTGATAATAACTACAGCTTGATCGTGGCACATTGGCATATGCGTGTAATAACAATTCGTTAAGAAATAAAATTGTTTTTAAATAGCATGAAGCTATGGACTCAGAATTTTTAATACATGTCATGACACATTGTGTAACGTGACGTTTGAGAGTTGAGTGTATAGTTACATGATTTCTAGTGAAATGAAAATTAATTCTAGATACTAGACAGCAAAAGCAGCAAAGCCGATTTTATGCGGTGCAACACATTTTTTTATAACGGAAAACCAACGGACAGTTCTCATTTGTAATTCCCAGTTACAGCAAATAAAACATAAATGTAGAATTATGAGAAACACTTACCGTAAATTCGCAAATAGACGCCCTCCCCCAATTACTAGCCTCCCCCAAATAGAATCCCCGGCGTCTACGGACTAAAAAGCCGATGAAGTACTTTTTAAGCCCCCTCAATTACTAGCCTCCCCCAAAAAGAGGTCCCATATTGTTTACCTTCTTATTCCACCGCATATGCAACAATGCATACATACATGCTCACATATTTAGATATCGAGGAACATTTACCCTCAATCTTAATGTATCTTATATATATGTATGCATTTTTAATGATTGTTGTAAGTTTAAATATGCATTTTGTCTAGCAGAAAGATATAAAGAAATCCCTAAAAATTTACGATTGGCTTTAGAAGCCTCTCTCAGTTAGTAGCCTCCCCCAAATAGACGCCCCGGCGTCAAAATGCGAATTTACGGTAGTCAGAATTACGTCAATGGACAATTACTATAAAAAATTCTTAAAGACCGGCCCAACCCTAATGCTTTAATATTTTTAACAATATAGCGTTCGCTCACGATATTTTCAAACATATTCACGACTCCTTTATTTAACATTAAGACTAGTGACCAGAAATATGGAATAAATTTCACAGAACGTATTTAAAAATAATTTGTCATCTCAGCCTTAGCTTGCTTGATATGGCAAATTCAAATTTATTACTGACTAAAATAATACCTTTATTTAAAAATCTTTCAAATCGTAAGGTTGACAACATGTAGTTTCATTAATATTTTAATATTGTAACGCTTCATTAAAACGCGTCTTTTCGTTAACACTTCATCGGCTGTTTTTTAACAAATGTTTAAAATTTCACCCTCTTTGAATTCAGAGTAATATTGTACATACATTTTATGGGTTAATATGCCTTGCTATCTTCTCTTTAGATTATGTTTTTAATTCTACATAGCTGGAATTTTATAGAATGACAAAATGACATTGCAGCTTTAGTATATTGGTTCACATTTTTGTGGAAGCAATTTGTTGGGTTTTGTGAGTCAATTCCATTAATAGTGACTAGTTTGAGAAAATTTTCAGCGGTTTTCCTTTTCATCAGTTTGTAAGCTTTATCATGCCGTACCGATAATGCAACAATTAAGGAATGCTTGCATTATCAGGTTTCTAAAAATGGCGCTCATATCAATAGTTTGATCAGTTATCGCCCCAAATTTTCTCTAAGTTTTTATGAAAACTGGTTATCAAGCATTTTCTCTCACTTTAATTTAAGTATTCTTGTGTTATATATCATGTAAACAAAAAATGTTTACATTTTGGCTGATTCACTTATGCTTCACGCTGTCACATATATATAGTTAAGCATAATATGTTCCAAATTTATTATTATTTGGAAAAACATATCAAACAGAATCTACTTTTTCTTTTGTTTCATTCATTTTTAGCAATTTCAAAAATTTTGGAAGTGTAATTTTACTAGTTTTTCACAAAGATAGTCGATTTTTGCCACATTAGAAATTATAGGTCGAAAAGTCTGGAAGGAAATGTTTTATAGAAGATGTGTCAGAGGATAAATTATTATAATTGGTCCTAAAAAGTTGCAACATTTAAGTAGTTTTGTTGTATGCATTGATTGTGTCAGTGACTTTCCTGTGCTTTCTTTGTCCTGTATCTTTAAATATAATTTCTCGGTCACCCCAAAGTTGCCAAAAATTTAATAGAAAGATACTCAGGACTTGTTTTATTACGGAATTGATAAGCTTCCCTAACGAAACAGAAAGAAGGCTTCCCTAATTGAAAAATAAAGTCCAAATGGAAGTGACGTTGTAATTTTCACAAATATTTGTCTGAATTGTTTCATCTTCATTTTTTTCAAATGGTCTGACATGGCTGTCTACCTCTTGAAAGCGATAAGCTGGAAAATCGAATTAATTATAGCATGTTGGTTCTCGTATTATTTTAAAACAATCGCCTCGAAAGCAATGGAGGCCTGGCATATTACAGAAATGGTTTCTCACTCACACGCAATTTTGAATTGTGCAATCAACGTAAATATCTGTGCTATAATATATAATGTGTACACGTGCAAACGTAAATTAACCGAGTTTTTTGTGCAGAAGAACGCAAGATGAAAAACTATTATGGAGTTCATACAATTTCAGAGAGAATTAAGGTGCAATTCTTAGCAATCAAAAATAACAAGGGAGGAAGTGAATCTATCGTTGTTTAGTTGTCATGAAGATATTTCAGAATTGAGATTTTTATTTTCTTGGGAAAGCCATCAAGACGAGCATTGAACTCTAAACTGCCAGTTGTGTGGTGACAGTTTTCTGCATGCATGGAGATGAAGTCAAAATTTGGAGTGATTTCCTTTTCCATATGTACTTCTGGCATACCCTACTTTTCAATAAGTATAAGGTAGTGTCGAGTTTCCAAAGATTTTGAGAATAGGCAAAAGATGGATGAATATCGCATTTTCGACTTTTGAGTTCTACTAATCATTTAGCACATTTTTTGGCTCTACTTCCTAATTCACTTCCGACGTGCTGCTTCCTGTTTTTGAATCAACGGATGAAGATTCAGAGTCCACGTATATTCTCAGTATAAGCGGTGGAAAGCGTTACGCTGATTATTTCAAAAGTTTCCATTTTTACAAAATCTGATTTGGTTGTTTACGAAAATGATTTCCTTTTTATAGAATTATCAAATCTGATAAGCTGCAACGAATTTTAGTTTGTTATTATTTATTTACAGACTGTATTAACATGGAAAATGATAAAAATCAAGAGTTTAACCCATTGCAGGCTCCAATCCATAATTGCCATCAAATATTACATTGTTTCAGTAAAAAGAATTTTTTAACAAGCATCATTATCTTACGCTGTATATAAATTCTATTCTTACGAAAAATTTCAATCGTGACAATTTTAATAGTAAAACGTAAAATATATAGCTGCTGGAATAGTAAATTTGCTCATAATAGCAGTATTTCTTATAGCTCCGTATCATCTCACTTTCGTGACATGGCATAATATATAAGTTGACTACCAATTAAAATGCATAGAATAAAAACTCTCGGAATCGAGCACTTAAAAATAATTTTACATCTATAGTATAATTCATCAAATATTAAATAATAACATACTACTATCATATTTACGCGAGTGCTCGCAACTGAATGTAATCGAAATATCAAAATCGCAGTGAATGTTGTTGCTATTAACAAAGTATTTAAAGGTTATTAAGCAAATTAAAACGTATTTAAGAAACAATACTACTGTAACATATACTTCATTGTTAATTTGTTTGAATCATTAACACAGCACGTAACTGAACAATATTTACTTAATATTTTGCTGACAGTATTAAGCCCTAATAAAAATTAATAACAATATTATAGTGCAAACAAAGCCAAATATATTGCCTACATTGACATAAGTGACTTAAACATTTTTTGCACGAAATTCTATCGAGTCCCAAAAAACCAATTTTTTAGCTTAAACTTTTAATTTTAACAATTCCTCTTTCGGGCACTTAGCTTTGCAAGCAGCATGCTTTGGGTTTCTGCAAAAAAGGGGAAAATATTTGTAACCAAAAATAAATTTTACAATTTTGAAGGCTTAAAACAATTAAAGTTGTCAAGTAAAATACATACCGGTAATGCTGGCGTAGCTTGTTTACCCACTCGTATTTTCTGTCACAACCAACACAGTTAAATATGTCTTTCTGTCCTTTATGTTGACGCTTGGTATGCGTGATAAGACCGGTTGAATAGTTGAATGAAGCCCCACATATGTCACACTTGAACCTTCTCCAATTTTCTTGGAAATGGTTGAGATGATGTTCCACCCTTTTTCGGTTCTCGTTAAAAGATTTACCACATATCGAGCATTGGTTCGAGTCAGGATCAAGTGGAAAATCTTTTGGATTTCCCTTAACAATTTGTAGTCGTCCTGAAGAAGTTTTCTTGTTGGCAGTTGTCTTACGTCCACGTTTGATTTTGCACTCCAAAAGTTGCTGCTGGAGAGTCTTCACAAGCTAAAGACAGCAAATTTACATGTTGACAAACAAATAAATTAGTTTACTTTACTTTTGATTGATATACAACAGCTTACCTCATTTTTTTCTTCAAGTTCCTTACGAAGGCGAGAATTTTCTTTTGACAGCACTGATGTTCCTGGGGCTTGCCTTTGAACAGATTTAGTACGACGATTCTTAGTGATCCTTACAAATGGGAAGGTTTTCTTCTTCCGGGCTGAAAATTTTCTATTTGCTGTAGGACGATCGCTATTTTTCAATATTGAGTCATCTTTGAATGCATTAACTTCCTTCAGTCCAGATATCATCACGGGGCAGCTTTCAACTGGAATTCCTTCCTCTAGATCACGTGTCTCTACAGCATCTGGAATACTGGTGTTTTTCTTACCAGCTTTGCCAACAGAAACTTGGATCATGTCATCCTCTTGGGAATTAGATTCTTCTAAAGACTCATTTGATGATGCACGCGATTCTGATTCTTGAATTTTATCTGCGAATTCCATGACCTTTTTCTTCTTTCCCGTCAAATCGAGCATTATTTTGTCATCTCTGCTGCGGTCCATAACGATATCTTTGTAGAATGACTCATACTCAAATAAATAATCATGAAGCAGCACGTTGCAAGCCACATTGAGAACTACTCCATTGTTTTCGGCCAAGTTTATCTAAATGATTTAAGAAAAGTGTTTCACTTGGTAAATGTTATCAAATATTTCTATTTGCAGATTTATATAAGATTGATTACAAGTTGAAAAATAAATGCTTACTCCTTCATGGAATACAGATCGTCCTGTAAAAATGATTTCTCCTGGATGTTGTTCGACAACTTTGAACGGGATCTCATATTTTCTGTAGAATACCGGATCGAACAAGTACTAAAATAAACAAAGAATTATAATCTACGTTAAAAACCAAAATTCTGAAGTAATAAATAAAATAAGGTGATTAGTACAGATTCAAAAAGTTAATTAAAATTAACCAAGTAAATGAAAACAATATTTGAAGCAATATGCGCGAAGGTTATAATTTATTAAAGCTAGGACAATTGTTTGATAACCGCGATAGTAAGTATATTTTAATTAGTTTGGGTTGCAGCGGTATTGGGAATAAAGGTGTGGTCAGTAGCTTGTGGTCAGTAGCGTGTGGTCAGTAGCGTGTGGTCAGTAGCGTGTGGTCAGTAGCGTGTGGTCAGTAGCGTGTAGTTAGTAGCGGTTTGTAGCTGAAGTAGTGGATTTTTTGAAGTAGTAGTGCAAACGTGTAGCAATGAAAAAGTAAAGATACAATACCTTGCATAAAAAATAACAATTTTGAAGAGGATAAAATAGAATTTAGCTTAAAAACTGCTTAAACAAAAAAGCAGCATTAACTGCGCTTACATCTTGCTTGATGCTTCTAAATGGTTTTAACCATTTGACTCGTTCCCACTCCGATACCAATTGATGTATACGCGGCTTCCAATACTTATTTGCGAAAATCCAGGTTTTCGTTCCTCCTCCCAAATTAAGGTTCGCTGCGTTAGCATCCAAATCATCACAATGTTGCCCGAACATTCTGTTAAAATTAAATTATCTTAGCATACTTTCAAGTAAGATATCTCAAGAACGTGTACGAAATACAATGGACATTATTAGTAGGTAACTTACGAATAGGTAGGGCCGAAATAGGTAATCACTCCTTTACTAAATCCTTCAAAGGATCCAAATATTTTCTTTATGGGAGTGCCCAAATTTGAGATGTCAAAGTCAGTTGTTGCTTCATTTCCAAAGGCCAAAGATCCATATGCGTGGGCGTAATAAGTAGTAATTTGAGATGATTTTCGCTCCGGCATATTGTTGAATGCGTGTTCAAGGAGTTGAGGTCCATTACCTTTCCTGAAAAATGAAATATCATGTTATTGAAATGAATGTCAAGAAAATCTTTAAAAATTGTGATTAACATAACGGTATTTTTTATTTGTTTGTTACCAATTCTTCAAATTGTTTAGCCTAACATTCTCGGAAGCCAGAAATCCTAAACTGTGCTCAAACGTGTCATCAAGCTGGTATCGCTTAAGGTTTATGAGTTGGTGGGATGCGGAAGTTCTGTACGCCCCGTATTCACAAGCTTCAACTTTTTTCCCGTCTATTTCCGATCCAACAGCACATTGTAGAATCTCCTTGATTTTATTGTTTGCAGGGATGAATTCTTCCAGCTTAATTTTGATAAATCCTTGAGATTTCAATATATCCAGATTTGAATTCACCAGGTCAATTATTTGATTTTGGTCTTGGCGCGAACAGGAAATTGTCTTGTGACTTAACTCCAATTCTGTAAACTGCAGTTGATAGTCTTTTGAACCATTAATGTCAAACAATTTTCTTGCCATTTTGGCTAAAATTAAGTAACTGTTTTTGAAGCAAACTTGTCAGAAATTATATTTATAATAATGCAACAATCACTGCAACCAACTAATTAACGTATTCAATTTGAAAATGAACTGGGCGACACAAATTATTCCTTCGTGTTGGTCTACATTGGTAAGCTGATGGTTTGTTGAATTGATTACTTTGAAGCGGATCAGTTTCAAACTGTAAATTGTTTTTTAATCACTTACTTTCAAGTCAATACATTACAACACAGTCCGTACAGTTGAAAACGATATTTTGCAGTAATTATATTGATAAGAATCCATCAAAACAAAAACACAATCACCCTCACAAACACAAAACCAAAACAATCAACTTCACAAAAACTACATTACTCACAACCCAGAACTGATAACGGCGTACATTAAACACAAAGTAAATTAGTCATGACCACTGGCAGCAAAGTATTAATTATTCCGGATATTGCAACTTCTATTCAAAATCTGGAAATTGGGCGATTTTTCCAAAAGTAGTAGCAAAATTGTTTCGAGATTAACCCCGCTAAATAATGATTCATACACAAATAACGTACAAGATTGCTTACCAACCAAAACAGTAATTAAATGGTATTAGAGAATTGTGACATAAATTTAGATGCTATGGATTTTACAATAAAACTATATGTATTTTTAAAATGATAGTAATTCTATTCCTAATTTGGTCTCGTTGTCATATATGAAGGTTACTTTTCACAAAATCAAGGAACCAACGGCCTATGAACTCTTGGCAATGTAAAACGGGCATATTTAATAATCGTTGACATTTTGATTTGAACATCAACAATAAAACACAATTACATATTTATGATGTAAAACGATTTTTTAGAAAACCTTAGATATCTTCGGGTTGGAATATGCTAAAGTAGATTTTGTATTGTGAACTTTTTTCCTAAAGGTTGACAACTCACTCTTCTAAATCGAGTAAAGCAAGCTTGATTGAGCCTTTCATAAATTCAGAAGGAAAATCCAAAAAATGTAATCATACAACATAAGTTTACGTTATGAATTTTGGATCGGGAATTGCATTTGTGATATTGTTATGTTAACCAAGATTTTAAGGATTGATAAAATTAAATGGTTCTGATATTCTATCCACTTAACACAGACTGCTTGATATGATTTACTTGCATGTATTCTATCCAAATTTATAGCGCATTGAAACTTTTCAATTCTTTTTATCCCGTACCACAAATTGCATTTTTGTAGTATTAAGTAATTACGAAAGGTGTAGCTAATTCGTGGAGTAACTGAATTGCCGAAAACATTCGATCTAGCATTATAAATTTGAATAATTCTTAATCTTACCACGTAGTTTTATGACGCAAAAACTGCAGTGGTAAAAACAACAACGCCGAGAAGCGTTATGCTAGAATCCGATACGGGCACACTAATTTCTCTTCTCTCAACTCTTCTTAAAACCTATCTTACGTAATCTGATATACATTAATGAGTAAATATTTATTTTTGGGTGAGGTGACGGAAAAGTTTTCATTACCATGGTTAAAACATGCACATTCATGTATACACTTGAAACATACGGTATTAGCTGTTGAATATTGCAGACAAGAGGCAAACATTGGTACAATTGATCAGTTAACTAAAAAAATTGTACAAAAAATAAATGTCTGCAGACCTTCATCTGGCTATTCTCAAATTGAACGATCGCCAATTCAAAATTTGAGAGTGAATTTGAATTTGAAATGAATTTGATGATTTGAATTAGAATTTGAATGTCTCGAAAGCAACAACAATTCTAGCGGCTTGTGAAGAAAATGATAATTTTTATGACTTACAAAATTTTAAGCGAAAAACAATGCATTTCAGTTTGATTTTACACTCCAACAGCTTCTATATGAGCATTAATTGTAAAAAGTGTAAAATATCGGAATCAAAATAAACACAACTTTACCCAGCCAAACTCGAAACTATGAAAATAAAAATCAGATAATTCATAAGAACGTGGATTCTAAATATAATAAATAAAATACGGATATTTCTTTAGAGTCACAGGTACGCTTTTGTTGGCAGTGTGGTTAACAATCGATAAGTACTTGCATTAGGTCTGTATTTATTGAAGCCGTCCGAAGAGGAGAAAGTCCCTTTGGCATTTTAAATGCAAGTTTGTTCATGCTGTCGAATTGTCCGAATGAGTCTACATGTTGCACAATTTTGTATTTCTTATGTAGCAACTGTCCTACATTTTACCGAAGAAGAACGACTAAATTCTGGATCAAAAGCATTTAAAGAAAGTGAAATTTACAGGCCCAGCTTAATTTACTGATTTTGTCGATGTATGAAAACTTTTTGCATTATCATGATATATCTTAATTTAAATATCTTACGACTAATAAACTAATACGTTTAAGTCTGACTGCGTGTAAGTTGTCCTTAGCTTGCATTATAAATTGGTGCACCGTATTATTATTTGAAATATATATTAGAAATTTAGTTTTTTTTTCTGGGCTACATTCAAAGTTACGATTTTCCTACTCCGACAGTGCCCTACGCAAATCTGAAGGTGAACTTGCGTTCCCCATTTTTAAGGTCTTGGAGGGGAAACCGCTTCAAATTCTACAGAAACCCCGTCGGAAATGGCCTTCGTTAGGTTACAAAACATGAAGAAATTGGTAGTAGTGGACAGAGCAATGTACGAAGTAATGAAAGCTTGACGTAATGAAGCTTTTATCAAAGTCCAAAATAACTGGTTGTTGAAATAGAAATTTTAGATGTGTCCAGAGTATGATAAAAGAAGGAAAATAGCAAAAGCTTGATTTGATAATCCTCTAAGCACACTGGACTGGACAACGCAGTACAAAGCTTCATCATGAAATAACCCTTCATTAAAATGCAGTATAGCAATTTTTTTTACAATAATGGAATATAAGAGAGATACATTTTTTTAGTGGAGAGTATCGTCTACATCATTAAATATGTCATTAGAGGAGCAGAGGAGTGTTCTTCGAACATGTTGGGAAACTCATGACTACTTTGTTTCGTTGAAATGGAAGTTTGACATGGTATCTTCAATAAATTCTGAGAAAAAGTTACAGTTTTCCAGGCGTTTCCAGGGAGGAAGGGCACTCTTTTTGGAAATAAAAAAATTTGAGGCTGGAAGTCCCATCACCGTAAAATTTCCTACAATGCCCCATGACAAAATATAAATGAAAGCTTCATTTATAACTGATAAATTGGGCGCCTCCTGGGGATGATATATAACGATGTGTGTGGACCTGCTCAGCCACAGAATAGGTGATTTCGACGAGCTGAATCATGTTCACTTTTCTCCTAACTTATTGGAAAACTGACAGTGTTGGGGGGAAACTAGTGCTGAATTCACCTTTCTTATGAATAGAAGCTTCAATTTTAGTATACCGCAGTAGAATTTGTTGCAAGAAGAACGACAACAAAGATTGAAAATTGGAACATGATGAGAATGAGATGCAAGGATGTATGATCACTGACAAAAAATTATTTATAAGAATCAAATGAATTCTTAAATATTCACCCTACATATATGTCGCCAAAGATCCCAATGAGCCGCATAATTTATCAGTTATATCAGTTATATATATATATATTAATTAAGAAAGGAAGGAAATCAGATTAACTACAAATTAGGGTGCAAATTATAGCTGTGAGGTAGTAGGTCTGAACATATAACATAAATATTCTAAACTCCTCGAAACTCCACTAAGACTCAACATAAATCTTTTAAACTCCTCGAAACTCCACTAAGACTCAACATAAATCTTCTAAACTCCTCGAAACTCCACTAAGACTCAACATAAATCTTCTAAACTCCTCGAAAACTGCACTATCAGTAAGACTCAACATAAATCTTCGAAACTCCTCGAAAACTCCACTAACAATAAGACTCAACATTAGGGAAGAAAATTTTTCAACTCGATTGGACCCTAAGAACCGGTCAATTCTCCTGATGATGGTTTTAGTTTAAAACCGAAAGCTTGAGAAATAAATTTGTGTTTCAAAAAATGGCATCCATGATCTCCGCAATCATTTCCAAGACTCAACATAAATCTTCGAAACTCCTCGAAAACTCAACTATGAAACTCCTATTTTAAAAGCATCTAATATTCTAAACTCCAAAAATTTTCTAGACTTTCATACAATTTGCTGAAATTTCCCAGAAGTGGTGATATTTTGTCAAATTCTCTGAAACTCCACAAAGAAAAGTGTCATTGTACCAAATTCTCTGGTATTCCAAAAAATTGATGATATTTTACCAAATTTTTGGGAATCCCACAAGAATTACTGAGATTTCACAAAACCAAACTTTCATAAATCCTATGAGCTTTCACAAATATTGCAGAATTTTCCTAAAACTATGTGAATGTTTCGGAAATATTATAAAAAATTTAAAAATTCAGAAGAAAATAGAGTTTCAGAAGATCTTCAAACATATCTAGGATTTTTGTGTCGAATTCTATAAACTGGACAAAAGCTCAAACAATTGAATGGCATTTCATACAATTTCATGCGACTCCAATTCAACAAATTCTTTCAATTACAATAGGCTTGATGTTGGTATCGTTCATTATCGCCGTTCAAATAATAGTCGTTGCCGTAGGCCATAGACCAAGTTGAAAAAATATGGTGCCCTGGAGTGCATACATGTCCCAAGACTGTCAGAAAAAATTTAAAAGTACTTAAAATTTTTTGTTAGTTACAGAGAATCGGGGTTCAGGTGCTTGAGGGCTAAGAAACCATCTAAAAAGAAATATATGCTTTCTCCAAACATTGTTTTTTCCACATATCTGAGATACATTTTCTCTTTATTTCTAAAAACACTCTGGGAAATCACATCTTGTTTTGTTTCTCAAAAGGAATTAATGTAATTTGGTTTATTAACCTTCAATGGTCTACTCGGTTAAATGAGTATCCCACAGTTTTCATTCAATCAAGCTACCATTTTCTTTGAATGGAACCATATCGTTTAATGAGCCATTTCTAAAGATTTTTGCGGTACTTCATTTAAACAATTGACCATTAAATACTGTACTAAATTTATATCTAGTTTTGCTGCTCTTCATTCAACATTTCTGCATTCTGTAGTTCTCTGAGCGGTCTTCTAGATGTACAACTGCTTGTTCAGTTAAGCCTCTATATTTCGTGGCCTGGTCACACTTTTCTTTCATCTTCTCTTTTATTTCTCTCTACTCTCTGGGAAAATAAATATTTGCAGGCAGAGAGAATACATAACGAGCTTATGGAGCATTCGGAAGCACAAATCCCAGAAAAAGGGTCACAATCTTCGCATTTTGATTTTCTATTTATAATGCAGATTATCGGGAACCGAAAACGAAAGAATTTGGACAAGGCCTGATTTTCTCTCTGAAATCTAGTCTCTTTTTATGTCCTCTTGTTACATTCCCAACTCTGCGTTCTCCTTTTGAGTGAAAATTGAATTTCACCCAGGAAATTCCTTAAAAAAATAATGCAATAAGCTACTTCTCAGTTACAGTTTCCACTAAAGATAAACATTTATCCTTGAAATTTAAAATGAACTTTTCTGCGTCTCATGTTTCCCCAAATCAGAAAATAAAATAAAATGCTTTTTAATAAACTGACTCGTTTTGTTTCAATCTTTGCTTTTTTCGGAATGGGAATACCAACGACCACCATTTGCATTGGAGTCTAGTTCGATATAGTATCCAGAAATGTCTGTCTACCCTTCCAGCCGCATTGATCCAGGCACATGGCATGATTGCTACGGAAAGCGTTGGCTCTTTGGAGGTCATCGACCCTCCACATTCTCAACTTCCTCATCACCACCGCCACCTCACCATCATCTGAGTGATCTCTGGCTGTACAACTCGACGAGTTCGAAATGAAATAAGGTGTTTTGTTCTGAAACGGGAAGGAGTAGAAACGGCAGTTCTCTAAATAATGAAATCTTTTATCCCACTTGACCCTCTATCCCTCAGCCCCTCCTATTTTACTTCTTTCCCGTTTATCGTTGTTGTTGGCGCCGATGGACTCGTCACTGGCGACTTGGCAGCCAACGGGCTAAACTTTGTACCTTACACAGTGCTGCCCCAGTCGACTTAGCAGATGCCTCCGACTTGGGACTCCGATCCCCAAATGAATTGTCCAATTTAGAGGTAATACCCCCAAAATAGTTACAGTCCTCCCCACCACTTGCACTTTGCACTACTCGGGGGAGTAATCCATCATGTTAAAAATCTCACTACTGTCTGCATTCACTCTATTCATTTATTTTACTTCATAATATTTCCACTCTAAAAACATAGCTCCAATATGCAACCTCATATATTTTTAATCGCTCCAAAAAATTTTATAATCCAACCTTCACAAAATCACTCCACTACATTCCAAATCCTCGCAAAACTTTTTTGCTCACTTTCCTTCAGACTTTTCACTGATACAAGACTACTCCATTGCTGCTTTTATGGTGGATCATGTGCCATGCCATCATACACATTGTCAACATTTTTTGAATATTTTTTGCATGTCCTTCCGTTCCAAAATATTTTAATATATAATTTTTAACCTGATGTTTTGGAAATATTTGGATATTTTGATAAATGTTTAGTGGCACCTTTAGTAATGCTTTTATAATTTGTCAGTTCTTCTTAAGTTTTAAAAATATTTGGAAATTTGAATACCCCAGATTTTATGTTTTTATGATTTTACAATTACTTTATCTAGTCCATTGTATTTTTCTTCGTCTTTTCTTTCGTTGGCCAAACTACCAATATGTTACTTTGAGTTTCGCTGACCAATACGAGAGATGAGCTTAAGAAATAAATAAATTCGCTTGTAAAATAAATATTGTGTGAAGTAAAGATACATAGAATGTGGAAGTGAGATGATGAGAGTGAGTGGGATTTGATTTCTCCTGCAATATCATAATCATCGTACCAAAACAATTGTTTAAAAGGGCTATCTATTTCTGTATATTTGTATGTACGTGTATATGTTTTTGTAAGGGTTATATGCGGAAATATACTTATTTAGAGAAAGCATAAATATTGTGATACAATAGACTTGAAAGTTAGCATAGGTTTTATTCCTAAAAACCCTGTTGTTTTATTCACCTTCACATGAACATTTATTCTTACATTACTGATTTGCAATACATTTTTTAAGGACATCACATTTTATATAATTAGGAAGACCCATTTTATACAATTCTAACCAAAAATAAGGAAAACAATCTGAAGTTCTCTTTTAATCGCATTTTAAACATCACTCAAAGGTATCTTATAAGTGGTCAATTTGTCTGTCTTGCTTTATAACTAGTCCGTTGCAACAAGTAAAGTTTGAACTCGTCATATTTCTGTCACGTAATACAATACTCATTTGTCTACTGGCTTCTCGTTTTGACTCTTTAGCTCATTTACACGGATAGCAAGTTCAATTACATTGCTTCCCAGGAAGAAATCTGTAGCGACAATACCAAGGTTTAGGCACAAGGACTTGGATGATATCCAATTATTGATATGCGGATTGACTTCTTGCGAAAAACCCCGAATGCCTTTCTCATGATTCCAGATCCAGTTCCAAAAGTTGGGGGTGACCTCTGCCATTAAAGCCCAGAAATAGTCTCGCTTATCACAATTGCTCAGAATCCTTGTAACAAATTCCCTTAGATCATCCGATGTACTCACATTGCCCCACTCCTACAATTCAAAATATTGAATTTGTTTGTTTAAATTCTTAACATAACAAGCTTCTCATTACTCGCAATCGCAATGAAAGAGACACTTACATGGACAACGCTTGGATATACATATTCATAGCCTTCGGCAATCGACGTATTCGCATATGAAAATATGATTTTCTTTCCATCCTTTAACATGCTGTTAAGAGTGATCGTGCTAATTGGTGCATCCGCCGACTTCCTTAGGAACATTTTTCCCAATCTAGCTGTCATGTATCGAATCAATCTTTTGTGGTCTTCTAGACAGAAAAAACCGTTAACGAGAGCATGGATATCAAGAAAAATTATCTCGCTTCTGTTTTCAAGAAATCGTTGAATATCATCAATTGCTTCATGAAGTGGCATTGATTCATACTATTGAAAAACAAAAGCATATTATCAAAGGCTCTATGTTAATCTGTTAAGGAATGCATTGGTAAATCATACCTTACCCAGCTATGGTTTATAAAAAAGAGGCCAATTTCAGAGTCTTTTGCAATTCTAAAATCAAAATACCGGACTCCGAACATCAACTGATTATATATCGACTCCTCCTGACTATATTTATTATTACAATTTAAAGTTAGTATACTGTTAAGAAATTCGGATTTAAAATATGTATAGTATAAGCATACATATATGTACTAGATTACCATATGGCATAGCGGGTTATTACATTTTCGCATTCGTCTACACTATATTCTTTGTATGATCCGCTGTCGTGACTTCCTGGAATCATCAGGGTCAATAATGGAAGGTTTCCAATTTTCTCTCTGAGGTTATGCATCCAGTTTGGCTGACTTTTCAGTACATTTGTACATCGAATTTCCGAGCCTTTCTTATGGGTTATGTATGCAATCCAACGTCCCATATCCTCGGAATTACCTTTCAGGAATTCTCGTGGAAGTTGTACTGCTGTCAAATGGTGCCCTGACTCTTCTTTGACTTCATACGAGTCCAAAGCGCATACAGTTAATTCGGAAACTGAAAAAGTAGTTGGATCCCTGTCATATACAGCAATGAAGTCCCCCATTTGTACTTTATCGAAGTTGTTCCAGTGCATAATGATTCTTCTGTCTAAGCTGGCATACGGGCCTTTTTGGTCCACTTGTGAAGAAATTGTAAGGAACACATAAGGCTCACGGAATATTTCTAAATGTAACACAAGCTTTCTTTCAGACAGACACATACAAGCTTAATAAAAGAGTTTTTAAAATCTGTTAAATGTTAAAACAATTACGTGGTTCTTGGCTGTCCATTGTAAATGCCAAATTACTCAGGAAATATTTCCTTGTTGTCCAGATATTTTCCTAATCGCTACAGGAAGTCCAAAGCACTTAAGCAAGCGCATAAAGATGAAAAAACAGATTCACCTGTCTTGCGTTTGTTAGTCTAGTTTCAAATGCTCCCAAGCAATGCCACCAAACCGACTACGCAAATATTTGAAAATATATTGAATAGCAGAGCACTAAGGTTGACAGACACTTTTGAAGGCACCTTAGTTTTAAGCAGTAACCGTTCTAATAAATTTCATAGCAAATTCCTAGTTTGAAACTACGAAATGACAGCAATAATTCATACTTTTTAAGTGTATGAATTATGTTCACAAATTTTGGAGCAATTGACTATAAATGTTTCTATGAAAATTAGTTCCACAACATAGAAATTAATGCTGTAATTGACTGTATGATGGGTACCTGTCTCGTTTACGTTATAAATCATTGTTATCTAGGGTTGTGGAGAATATTGTGTGGAAGATAACCCCAATTATTCGCAAGCCAGAACTAGATATCAATTCAGGAAGATACTTGTTATACATGTACATGAGATGTGACATGTGATAAGTACATGTTTTGTGGCTAAAACTTATGACTAAATGCTTAGATCGAACACCAAAATAGATAAAATAAAAATATTGGTACTGCAGAAATAGCACAAATGACTGTGTGTACTCCGGAGACGGTTCATTAGCCCGAACACCATAATCTTCCTTTTGTAATCTACCAACAATGAAAAGGGGTAGCGATTAAGAAACTTCGAGTGTACAACACCGATCAGCATACCTTTTAATACATGTACTTTATATTTTGACAAATGCATCAACATGCATAAACATTTGAGTTTTTCAACTATCTGACTCCCAGTAAGTAAAGTTTCCAAATGAAGCACTGATTATAATAACTTATGTACAATAATAATTTCTTGGGTTTTTACTTCCTTAAACTGCGAGTATAGGAAGTCAGTCAGATGAACATAATATGCTAAATAAATACACTGGCAGCAGAATATTCTCAATCCAGTTTTATTGCCACACTAAGAAAGTTCAAGTAATTGAGAATTGCATTTATGTTGTAGCTGTTGTTCAGCAAAAGTTAACGCAAAATATTTATGTGATGAATAATGTATCTTCATGCGATTCATGTGATAAATGCAATGCTTTATAATGTTGAACAGTTCTTGCGGGTATGGGTATGTAATAGGCTCCATGTGATTTCAGGGGTTGCGGTCGGTATTGTCCACTTTCTACATTAATTTAAATCTTTTACCTTTTACCTGGTTATTTTTCAACAATAGGGTGGCTTAGTAATCCGACAATTCCACTGTCGGCCACGCCCAGTCTGCGATAAAAGACCCTATGATATATTTAT
This sequence comes from Willowsia buskii, assembly GCA_034700685.1. NCBI lineage: Eukaryota > Metazoa > Arthropoda > Collembola > Entomobryomorpha > Entomobryidae > Willowsia > Willowsia buskii. Next base: position 1,392 of record JAQIXW010001276.1, on the reverse strand, counting down.
GATATCCTCTGTGACTCCGCACTTTATCTCTATTTTTTTGGATAATGCACCAGCGTTGCAAAATACTTACTTTGTATTTTGTATATAACAAACTTTGCGGGTAATCCATGATAAGTGTCAAATTTAAATTGTAAAAGACAATAATTGTTTTTCTTTAAATATTAGGTTTACTTATTTTGTATTATCGTTTACCGATGGTCTCTTTGAAGCGCTTATACGTGAGTAGAATTTTAAAGCACTTAAAACCGTTAGTCACGTAAGTTCAAAATCGCATGCCAAGAAAATTGCAGATTACGGTAACCTATAACAAAATCCTATCCTCAGACTATTATAAGATTTTGTTAATTATTCAATGTGGACTCAAGAAATAATGAAGATTTTAAATATTATAATTTTAACTTCAGCCATAAACTTGCTGATCAAAATTTGTAACACCCAGTTTATTTTTTTATTTTATGACTCAAGATATTTAACTTACCGATGCTAAAGTTTTTAGTTAGCAAACAAGTAAGAATATTTTGTGATATTTCATGAAACAAATATTTAAAAAATGTTTGAACGAAAAACCCTCCGCAAGCTAATAGTATAAAATTCTTCGACTTTTTTTAAAAAAAATCTGACGCAAAACATGTTCAAACGCAATTTCATAGGACTACGTCAAAAGATATTTTGCTCAAAGCGTGGCGTGTACTAAAATTTACAATCATTAAATCATGACGGAATTATGAGGTATTTGTTTGAAATGTATTTTCAAAAATATTTAACTCCTGTACCGTGAAACTACAGTGTGCAAGCCAAAAAAATAATATTACTCACACGCAGCATGTAAGTTGTGTGCTACCGATGACCGATAAGAAAACGTACTTACGAGTAGGATCGACAATTTATTTGATTCCTTCTATGATTCAAGAGCTGGTTTATATATTTGGTGATTTTTACAACAGAGTTTGAGATATCCACTAATAAAAGTGCAGCATTGCAATGAATTAATTGTACGTAGGTATCACATTATTATTATAAATGGAAATTCAAAAATGGTGGGAAAAATAAATAAAGGCTTAGTATTTATTATAAACTTTCACATTCCTGTTATTACTAAGTCTGGATTAACGGTACTTTTCCTGGAATATTTCAAGTATTGCATATTTCTTAATGTGGCATCTACGTAAGCAGCATATTTCATGAAACTATAACCGTCGGCACTACACCGCTACTGACCGTTGACATTACGCCGCTACTGACCGTTGAAATTACGCCGCTACTAACCGTTGACATTACGCCGCTACTGACGGTTGACATTACGCCGCTACTGACGGTTGACATTACGCCGCTACTGACGGTTGACATTACGCCGCTACTGACGGTTGACATTACGCCGCTACTGACGGTTGA
>JAQIXW010001275.1:0-20358 GCA_034700685.1 Willowsia buskii | reverse complement strand
AAATTGAGGAACTTGAGTGGTTTTCCCAGACCCTAAAATCAAAGCCAGTTAATTTACTTGTTCAATACAAGAATAATAAACAAAAGGAATTCGATGGCTCCATTGATAACATACCTGTCTCTCCCGCTAAAACGGTCACCGAATTTTCAGTTATGGATTCCATAATGATTTGTTCTTCGGGAATTATGGGCAATTTTGACCTGATTGATTCAATTTCCGGGGTGCGATTGACTTCTACAAACTGCTTACGTTTCTTTGATGTCGCTTTTACTTCTACATTGATTACCTCCACATCCGGCTTGACATCACCAGTAACTGTAATCTCATCACAAATTTTCTCACTGCTTGGTTCTGATATATCTAGCAGTTGCTGTTCTGTTGTAATTGCGCTATCTTCTGTAGGGCAATCCGCGTTTTCACTAGATGTGTTATTTATCTCGGTGCTCATTTCCTCCTCCGACTCATCCTCTGATGTAGAGGATTCTTCTGAAAGGCCGAGTACCATTGGATCTTTTTCCGTATCTTTAGATTTGACATTTTGATTAAACCTTCCACTCCAACTTCTATATTTTTGTTTGTTGGATCCTTTAGCGTTGCTTTTAGCTTTACTTTTTTCACTGCTTTGAGCTGGATTCTCAAAATCCCCCTTTTCTAAATTGCTGAATAATTTTTTCAGTCCTTCAGTCTGAACCTGCAGCAGGGGCGTCAATTGTGCATATTGATCAGAAGGGAGTTGATGCTTCTGGAGTTCTTCGAGGAGTTCCGCTCGGTTACTTTTCTTCTCTCGCCTTTCGACAATTTTTTCCAACTTCTTTCTCTGCTTTCTAGACAAAAGCCTTTGTCCAGCATTTTTGTCTGTCGAACGAACCAGCGTTTTCCTCTTCTTTGATGGTAGTGCAAATGCGTTTGCTTCGTCATATTTGCCGTTTTCACCAACGGATTTGGGATCAATGGGAATCTAAAGACAAAAGAAGTGTGCGAACTTATAAATTTGGACTGAAAAATCTAATTTCTATATTTGACATTAAGTACAATGATAAGACAATAATTCACAGTTAATTTTCTTTATTATAAAAGGCAAATTTTGGCTAACGACATACCTTGGTAGTTGAATTGACCACTTCAATTTGCTTGGTTTTCCCCTGGCGTGCCTTTTGATTAAACCTTGGTCTCATTCGAGCCATTTCAACAGTCACAATTTTACAGTCAGAGGCAGAGGTGTTTTCAGTTTTCTAGTATCCACTGATGCGATGTCTTGATGATAACTATGTTGCAAATTTCGTTTTAGTTAACACTGTCAACATCAAATCGGTCATCAGCCAAGTGATGAGCGAATCTTGAAATTTTACTTGCACTTGACTTGTGCGATTGCGCAGGGTTCCAGAAATTATTGCTAGACATTCGTAGAGTATTCGTATATCAAATTATTTGTCAACGTCTGATCTGATGGTTTACAAATTTAAAGTTTTCAAACACTTTCAAACCAAAACAAAACCAGAAATGGATTCAAAAGTTGATTCTTCATTGCATTAAAAGTCAACAACATGCATGCATGTGCATACACAATGTGATCGTGTTTGTGTCTTCAATCAGATGCTAAACACATGGCTTTAAGCTTTTGGCATTCCCACCCCACATCCTTAGTACTTTGTTGTGCGTGTTTTGGGGTGCTTTGAGATTCATTCACTTGGCTCAGCGAAAGAAAATCTATCTCTTCTAGTTGATAGATGGCTAAAGCAAACGCTTTCTTTCAACTTTATCTATGTGGTGGGGTGACCGGTGAAAGTGCTAAAGTTGGCAATTGGCAACTCGTTTCATTAATAGATTCCATTGCACACTTTCTCCATCCCTCCATACCCATGATTATGATATGATCTCTCCCACATCCATCCCATCGTAATCTAGTGACCCACTTGAAAACATCGATAACTCACCACTTCTTTCACCTTATATTCATTAAACCGTTTTGAGCAGCTTTACAATTTATGAATTATGCAAATCATTTTTGTAATTCATCATGTTCCAATTTGTAACAAGAAAATAAAGTATTTTAGAAGTTTTCTTTTGTTGAAAAAAAACAATACCAAATAGTAGTAGATGTTTAAGATAATAAAGTTTATTAGCTTGTTTTCAGTTTTTAAACAAATCTAAATACAAAAGATTGAAAAGATCAGTGATTGCTGGACAAACTGGCTTCCATCAACTATCACGATTTCTCATCAGCATCATTTATTCTAATCACTGTTAAATTAAGGGAGTCATCCAATGATGCTAGAATTGGTACTAACATTGTGCTTTCCAAATGAGAAACATCCTGATGATTTATCTGAAATGAACAAAATCAAACTTGATAGCATATAATATATAAAAGAAATTCTCATGAAATGTTGCTTTTCGCTTTTTGTCAGTTCATATATGTATTATTACAAATTCATGCTTCGTTTTCTTCCATGTTTCAAACTCATTATGAAACACAGTGTGTTACGTCAAATAACGAAACCAAGTCTCATGCCAATTTCTTAAATGCATGCGTTTTAGTCTTTTGCTGTCATTACCTGAATAATTCTATCTCCAGGCAGTATTCCTGCCGCGTACGCTGGTCCCCCAGGTCTTATCTGCAAAATTTCCGAGCCTGTGCCTAGCAAAGCCTGTCTTTGAGTTTGCTTTGTCCCCTTTCCGTTTGAACTGGATGGAGAAGCATGTTTCCCTTTACAACCTTCATAATTTCTCTTCCCATGAGAATCTTCTTGGGTTTCTCCAGAATCAGAAAGGCTGAAGCCCCAATCTTCATACAGTCTATCCTTCCACAGAGAAAAGGATAAAACGGTGAAATTCTCCTCGTCCTCCTTTCTGTCTTGAATGCTGTTTGTAGTGGTGTCGTCTCCATTATCATGGAAATTGTTCGGCCCACATGAATCTGCATTTTCATTCTGGCCTGATTCTGGAATCAACGTGGACTCGGAGCCGAAATCCTTATTATATTTTACATTGCCTGCAGATGACAACATGTTGAATAACGATATGTGCTGTTGCTGCAACTGAAGTTGTTCCGCTTCATACGGCAAAATTGTGAGCACCATTGTCGGCAGACTATTAGTTATTCCTCGAATTATTTGAGCCGTTTCAAATGAAGTGTAGTAAGGTGAACAGGAAATGGTTTTATTTTCTTCGACTTGAATCGAGATGAGTATATCACGCGGTTTCAGGTATCCGCACCTTTCTGCCAACGATCCGGGCTGGATTGAAGATATTCTTATTTTCTCACCGGGTGAATCTGCCAAAGCCAAGCCTAACGATGTATTATTCCTGAAAATGTGCATAATTCAAGATTCCAATTACTTTTTAAAAAGAAGCGTCCCTTTTCAATGCGAAATGTTTGTAAAGTAGAGAGAGAGAGGAATAGTCTTTTCTTATTTAATTTTGTATAGAGCTTTTATTTACATACCTGTTGCCTATCTCCACAATGAGAGGACACAATGGACGACTTTCCACTTGCAAAACACCATAAATGATGTTCACATTTACAAACTCGTCCTCAGTAAGTGCTAACGGCGACTCCTCAACGGGGGAATGTCGTAAATCTAAATCGCTTGCGAAGACATTAACCAAGTCACCAATTTGTATCACACCAGATAAGTGAGCACTCCCGCTCTGCACCATTTTTACAACCCTGCCGTCCATATCTTGTTGAATTCCAAGATCCCTTGGAAGTGTAATGCTCAGAGACTTTCGAATGACGGTGGTGGAAGAATTTCCGGATGTAAATGAAATGTTAGATATGGAAAATGTCTTCTTCCGATTCTCCTTGCTCCTTTCACTAGCATTCCTCCGCAGAGATCCGAAATCCATGATTTCCATTTAATATCTATCACAAAAATATTTTCCGCACAATGTTTTTAAATGCAATAATAACGATACATCCTGAAAATGAATATTCAGTCTGGCGAATTTATTAGAGTGAAAGTTTATTGCAGCGCAACGCTACATTCCACACAGAGATTTTCATCGATATGATGAGTTTGTTGTATGTAACCTAATCCGACTTGAAAAACTCATCTCTCCGTAATAATATGCACTTGTCTCCGACTAGTTTCCTCCATTACATGTATAAATTTTCTACAACAAAACGAGTACTTGTTCTCTTCAATTTCATAATATTGTGCTTGCCCCGCATTTCACACTATTCAAAACAAAAATCGAAAAATATAAGAGCAGAGAGTGGAGGAGCAAGGAAAGTTATTTTTAGTCTGTCTAAGTAGCATTACTGCCTGTCTTGTACAGCCCATTTAAATGGATCTCCTCTCTAGATGTTGATGTTATCTTTCTTCATACGTAAAACAACGTTCCCTGTGTTCCTGCTCCTGCTGCTGACGAAAGTAAATCTGGCTTGAATAATGCGTATGCATGCAAGAAATAAAGTAGGCACGTCGTATGCAACAACTCTGTTTTATCACGCGTCACTTGAAGTGCTACTTGAAGGAAGGATATGTGCGGTGTTGGTCTTCTCTTCATCATCTTCTTGGCTCTCTCAATCCATGACGAGTACATAAGTCCCTCAGAAAAAAAAAAAGAATCTGAAGTGCACAAACTAGAAAAACAAAACCTTCTTTTGAGCTTCACATTACCATTCATGGGCTAAACGCAAAATGTGAAAAAACGTTCCCAAATCTTTTGACAAGAGATAAAGGGCACACATATAATATAGCCTGACATTGTACAACAACCAGTCTCTCTATTCCTGGCTGGGGCGCTCTCATCTCCGCATTTAAGCTTTAAACTATAAACCCATATATGCACGAGTTTTGTGTGTGCGGTACTTCCGAAAACTTTTACATCTTTGTAGAAGCTCATCATGTATTAAATACAAACTCTCAAAAAACTCTTTTCTTCCTTCTGGTAAAAATGTGTGGATGTATGAGTAGTTATGTTGTACTCACGTAGGAGAGGAGAACAAAAAAAAATGTTTTTTAGAAAGAACTGAATAATAATGATATGCTATTCATGTAATATTTGTGTGTGCTTTAGTTGTTTCATGTTTTTATTGCTGCCAAGTTGGACTAATATGAATTATATGGAACACGGTGTATGGGGATGAACTCTTGTCGTATAAGACAGAATTTTTCTGTGAGAGTGACTACTATACACTACGACTACCCAATATGATACGCTTTTTCTCTCCTTCCTGTTTCTTAAAGCCCCACACCTCGTATTCACTCACTTCACTGCCACTCTACTATTACAAACTATTGCACCACTTACGAGTTTAAAGAGAAATCCTTTTCGTGTAGCAGTACCTCTTCCTCTTGCTCCACTCATTGTCGTCTTTCGTGAAATACTAAAAGTTGAAACTTGGGAGTTCAGAGTTGAAGTTAAAATGAAGTTGTGAGTTGGGAATGGGATGTGACTTGGCCGGCTACAGTTGTACAGGGCCAGTGTTAGAAGAAGGAGTGAGGAAAAGAGAAGAAAATGCAATACAAAATCCGTACTTCAAAAATTTGAGGCGAGAGAGAAGAAGAACACAAACCTGATCTCCAGCTTTTTTTCATGTATGTACAGCGATGGTAATGGTGGTGTTCCAAAAGCATCTCTCCATCTAGGTATGATGCACACATAATGATAAGTACGAAACAGCTACAAAACTCCATTTCATGCTCACCCAATCCTGGAGAGCCCACACATACATGAATGCATGCAAGTTTGCTCGAGTTGTGGTGCTGCTGGTGGTGGTGTGATGATGGAGGAAAGAATATATATGGTCAGAAGAAGAAAGATGAAACCAACTCTGAGGGCTTATTACTGACGAAGAAGTTACAAAAGAAAAAAAAAGAAATCTGAAAACGCATATATGCATAAAGACAGACGAAATGTGTAACTCATACAAAAGTTTTTCCAACGGTGGAAATGGTGGAAAAAGCCGACAACGAAGAGAAAAATACCCTTTACGATTGCACACCACACCACCACACAGTTTTATCGCAGGCTATCATCATCATCAAAACTGGGAAGAATATGTATGCTTTTTACAGGCCACAGGAAGACCTCATGGACTTTGCTCATGAATATATGGGATCTCCCCAAAGACCATGTCTCACATTTTTATAATATATTCACATTGAACTTTTAAATCACCGTATTTTTCCAACCGTAATGCTCCCCCTGACTTTATTACAGGCATGAAAGCATGATCTTTTTGAAGTGTTAATACATTATGTATTATTAGTATTGCTGGATGCATGATATCACCATTTTTCTACTTTTTACTGCTATCAGAAGATACATATATCGGTAACAACAGACCTCACTTATTGCATCTAAAGCTCAGCCACCGCCGCGTCCGTCACATTACGGAAGGAACAGATATACACACACACACATACACACTCACTGATACCGATATTTTTCATATTATTGGCCTAACGGCCTCGGTAACTAACGATGTGTCAGCAAGGAATATTGTAAAAAGGCGCTCTTTTGGGATCAATAAATTTCCAAAGATAATGCTGCTCTTCTGCAGAGAATAGAAAATATGTGTGTAAGTAAAAATGTGTAAGATTGGCTGGGAAGAGGACAAGGGAATGTAACAATATATTTTATTATGAATCTCGCGATGCATCTATGTACATACATAAAATTGTGGTACAATAATACTCACACAAGCAAAGTGATAATGGATTTTCCTATATCATCGAGTAAGCAACTTTCACAGTTTAGAACTGCTGGATCCTAATTTCCGTGCATGGAAAACTTTCTTTTTTTTCTTACTTCACAATACCACTTTTCCGCAAGCAATATGCCATATATCTTTCACGCACACCTGCTCCGCATTCAAGTTTCACATTTTATTTCATACAACGTGCTCCCTGCTAGCAGCGCTGCCACCAATATCTCACAAGAGTATGAACGAGCGGCAGGAAAGAGTTAAGCAAGAAAATCAGATTGAAAACGGGGAAAGGCTTTTCCTGGTACTCATTATCAGCAACCTCATAAAATATACATTTCCTTCAGCTTCGGTATGAAAAGGAAGGGAGCTTGTGGTGCAGAGCTATTATTACCATATTATTACCAGACACTATTAGATTGCCTATTTAAAGGCCCTATCGTGTGTGGCGGAGAGAGATTGGTGCACTTCCTTTCAATTTGAGGAGGCTTTACTGCGAGAGAAAACGGTGGTCACAATAATGTTCACTTGTGGATTCGTAACAGTAGCGGAGAGTAATAATTAGGCCATGTACAATTAAGAAAATGGCTTTTGTATAATATATAATAGAAGTTTGTGAGGACACCAAAGTGACAGCTCATAAAGGCCACAAACCTTGGCGTCAGCCCAAGAGAAAAGTGGCATTTCCAACCAAGATGTGAAAACTTTTTGACAAGTCTACATTATATAGCATAATAATGACTATCAGCCTGATTGTCTGTGACGCTCAGATGGCTCATTGTCGCAAGCCATTTCATCATGAACTTACACGTGAAGATGGTACCGTCAAGCCCAATTTTCAGAGTACACAGTACACTTTCTTGAGAGAAAGTGAAAGAAAGACTAAAGTGGAGAAAGACGACGGTTGCTTAGTATGCAGCTTCTTCAAAATCGCTGTATGTGACGGTATGGATAACTCGAAAGAAACGTGAAATCCAGGAATACTGAGAATATTGATGAGTACCACTCACCTTCCTACGCCGTGTTTCTCGTTCTTTAAAAACTACAACAGAAGAAAGCTGGTAGCAGAGTTTCCAAGTTTTTGCGTAAGACATTGTATAAATCACGACTCTGCAAGGGTTAAAAACATGAAATTGCCATTATATTGAATTACTTACACGAAATAAAATTCTAGTGCTTAAATTGGATAAAAGGTTATGATATATGAAGATACATTCTCTGCTAAAAGTATTTTATTTATGGAAAGTTTCTAAAGCAAGAAAATGTTGCAATGCACAGACTACTGTTTTTATTCTCTCTGTATTATTATTACAGATATATACCCTGTTTAGTTTATCGCAAGACTTCTAACAACAAGAACAACCTGACTTGAGAACAACGCTAACATGTACACATTCTCTAAAAGACGAACATTTATATTATTTTCGTTTTTAACTTCAAACTTCGGTGTATCCACTACGCCCAAACTTTTTCCATGCAAGGTAGGCAGCAACAGCAGCAACAAGCGCGGCAAGAATGGCATACCCCACGATGGGCAGCACGGATGACAATGTATCCTTTGTACATGGCTGGCCTACAGAATTGAGAAAACAATAGGATGATGATTGGACTTACAAGTTATTTCCGGAGAAAAGTTTATATTCTTTTACATTCACAGCATTTAAATTTCCCTGTTTTCTACTTGTCCTATTCTGTTAACATATGTCTATATAGTAGAGTCTGTTTCTTAAATAGATTAACATCGTTTGTTGTCTCTTTTCTTAACTTTTCTGTACTTACTTTCACTGAAATTCGCATCCGTGCCGTTGTGGAAAGCCTCCACTTGAATACCTTTCATCTCTAGGTAAACGCTTCCAGTTTTATCTGCAGCCAGGGATTGATAGGACTCACAAGTGAATGAATTATGCAAGGGAGTACTCATGTAGCCAGCAGTTTTTACTGAGATGTAGAACATTTGTCCTGTGTGTAAAGTAAAACGAACATTATTTCGGTAATGTGATACGTGAGTAAAATGATTTTTATCATTAGAATCGAAGGAAAAGTGATTGCGAGGGAGATAGGAGAGAGAAAGGATATTTGATATTGGAATCGGAAACGTTGCCGCGGTCTACTGATTTTTAGGGAAATGACTTCGCATAAATTTAGATGAGTGTAATAAAAGGATTCCGACAAAGGCGAACGACAAACCTGATGATGGTGAACTTGGAGAAGAGGAATCGCGATTTGGGCCGCCGCTGGTACCATTGCCATCATTAGGATTCTCTACAGTTAGTCGTCCAAAAATTGTGCTAAGCGAATAAGTTCCTTCGCCAGTGTCAACCCCAGCGTCATAAATAGGCTTTTTTATGAACATGAAAGTCAAATTATTTTTCTCCCATGTTAGAACCAGTGAGTTTATAAATGGTCCACAGGCTCCACTGGCTTTGGCACTTGCTGGAATGTCCACTCTATCAGAAACCGTCTGAAATGTGTACACCAATGCCAAAAACGTGTATATATTATGTATAGGTGCGTGTATAACCAATCATCATTTCACTGTTACCTTACAGAAAGGGTAATAGTTTTAGAAAGAAAAAAAAAACATTCTGTATGAATCTATACATACGTTTCCTGCGGGTGAGGTGTACGTGACCGCAAAAGTGAAATTTCCCCGGAGAAGTATGCAAGTGGAGTTGGCGGATTTCACTGTCCATGACGGTACATTTGCTGGAACAGGTACTGGAGGAGGTAAAGTGGTCGTTGTAGTTGGTGCCGGCGACGTTGATGTGGTTGATGTACTCGTCGTTGAATTTTCCGATGTATCATCAGATTGCGCATTGGAGAAGGCTTTGGTGGTTTTTAAATCACAACCAAATTATTCAGATATTTTCTCGATTCCAATAAACCACCCTTCAAGGGCAATAATGGTTTTATGCTTGATTTGAGTTGGTTATTGTACATACCTAAAAGGATAGCGAGGACGAGACTCTTGAACGTTCTCATGATGTGAAGATATTTTAAGTGTATGACCAATTATTATAACTGTAAAAAGACTAAAAGTTTTTACTACCTTACACAGTGTAGTAAAAGGATTTCAAGAAATTGCTTTTGTTACCAACCACATCCCAGCAGACACTACTCGGCTCATACCATTTTAGTAACAAAAATTTGGTTACATAACAAGCATAAAAATGTGCATGACTCTTCCTTCGCATGAAAATCCACTAAGCTTGGAAGGATTTTCTTGTACTGCCGGGAGGCATATCTTCTTTTTTTCTGACTGGAATCATAATAATATTGTGCTATTCTAGCAGCAAACACATTCGGATTTTTTACTGCAACAATCACATAATATAGGTATGCATATAAGTACATGCATGGGAAGGTACAATAAGAAGATCAAGACAATAGGCTTATGCGTAGTTATGTCTCTGCATGCAATTCCCAACGTGGTACTTTAACCTGAAGTCCAACAAGAGCAAAGATGAAACTCTTCTGCTTAGCTAAACTGGAAAGTTGAAATCAAGTGCTTGATTCAAGCACAAAGCCATATAACATCAATCTAACTAATTGGTTTTATGCCTGTCCTTTGCAGACTCTTCAGCTTCGTTTTATAGCTGAAAAGTCGAACAATGCTTAATGTAGCGCTGTACATTATATATTGCCGCGTGGCTCTAAAACTCTGAACTGTATTACGTTGGAGTGCTAAGTGCTAACTAACTATACTACACCGTTTCTTACCTCACTGATTTCTCAGTCAGACTCAGGAAATGGGAACGTGAATTTTATGTACAAATTATTTTTATGTATGTTTTCCTATTATTATTATTACGGTGTATTTTTTCTTCTGACAACAACAGGTTCTTTCTCTGCTTGCTCTCAGGAATTCGGAGAAAGTAATTTATTTCTTTGCATGCAAACAAGCAGATATTACATTAGCAATGATTCTTTTATTACGTAGACTGCTGGAGACACCAACACCTACTTTATTTTCTCGAGGATGTGAAAACAAGCCTAATCTATTCATGAGCTTAGCACTGACTCATAGTTTGTGAGCAACAGAGCACCATCCTTTGATACACTTTTTCTCACGTATACCTAGGGATATTTCAAAGTGAAAGTTTGTTATTTTCCAATATTTATTCAAGATTAACCCGGTTGAGCCCATTTTGAACCCAAGCCAGCGTGATATGATATGTTATAAGTAGTTTTTCAACTGTGTGGATAACTCTGTAGATTTGGGTAAAATGTGAATATGAGATACATGAGATTGTCATGGAATACGCTCTTTCCCCAGCCATTTTCATATTCAATAAGTGTACTTGAAAGAATGCTTATATGATAATGCAGAAAGAGGAGATTTTCATCACAGGGGTTGCTTCGGTTGTTGGAATTTTTTTTTCTTTGAAAAAAAAAATCTCTTTTTCTGCTATTTTACCCCCTAAAATTTTATGTACTGCTGATCATAGGTGTAGGGTATATGCCAAACGCTTATTACATTTGGTTATTGCTGCATTGGGAAAAGTGGGACATTCGGTATTCGGTGAGCATATTGGTGGTGGAAATGGTCAATATGAAGACCACTCCAGCCGAGAGCAAAGCAGTTACATTTAGAACAGCAGAGACAAGGGCACCCTTTCTACAAATGCAAAATGAAAAACTGGTCGAACATCAATCAGTTAATGACAGAAACGAAAAGAAAGAAAGGACAGCTCAGTTGAAGAGCATTCCCAGCTCTTTTCAGGATCTAGTACTTTACAATGATCAAGGGCAGCCATCTATTGATATAAATAGACTAATCTACAAGCCAAAGAACGTGTAAGCATTTCAAAGCAAATTGAAACTCAAAGGAAGGATGTAAATACGTAATAATTTAATATTTAAATTGTGAGAAAAGAAAGGAGGATTACACATGAAATGAATTATTTCCAGGAAGCACTCAAAAGAAAAGGAAAAGCTTTCCTGGTATTTTCCGGATTACATTTTCATTATTTTTAATTTTCTATGTTTGGTAAGCCAAACGGAAGACATGTCTAAACGTATCTCATATACATCATTTCAAACAACTTTTTGCATGGCTAATAATAACAAAATTAATAATAATTAATATTTCACTGGATTCTAGACGTTTTCAAGCTACTTTTTTCTCAATGGCTTAACAATAATTGGCTGGCGGAACAGGTATTTTAACGGCAGTTACTAGAAACGTTATCTATGTATCGTTGTCACTTGGTAGTTTGTATCAATCATTCAATTATTGACTATTCACACATGACCTTTTTAGAAACGTGTCATTGTTACTTGGATTTGCAGTATGGAGACATTTGTTTTGAGAAACTGCAGCACAGCTTGCAGTTGTGGTAATGAAATGAATGAAGAAATTTGCCAAACCATTGAGAAAGAGTATGGGCTTAGTAGGAACATGATACCATACAGTATTTTAAGATTTTACGGCTTCGATGACGTGAGTAATTATGGACTTGGATTAGTGGGTGTGGGACTTTGCAACATTTTGAACATAATCATAGGAATATCTGCATGTTTGGACGGGAACAAGAGTTTGCTCATATTTGTAAGTTATCTTCCTGGGGCTTCATGAGAAAGTCGCGATTTCACTTTTCCGCTTCTAGATAATGTTTGTTGCTCATAAATTCCTAAAATTATGCATCGTTTTCTTCAGCATTTAGTCTTTGATGTCATTCTTTTTGTTTTTGAAGTCGGACTAGTGCTACTCATGCATTTAACGGGCCGATGTGACGAAAGAGACATCAAAATCATAAAACTCTTTTTAGAAAGGCATGTGAAAAATTATGGGAAAGATGAGCCTGATGAACTGGTAAAGAAAGATACAACAGAGTTGGACTTGATACAGATATCTGTACGTAGAAAATTACGACACATGTAAATACGTCTATAGATTGAAAGAGAAGTGAAAGCAAAGTGTGCATTGGACAAACAAACTTTTATAAATCAATTTGTAATTTTACTAGTTGACCTGTTGCGGGGTTGGAAATTGGACAGACTTTTTGCCCCGAAGTACATGGGAGAATGGGGATTTGATCGATAGAGCTGTTACAGAACGTTATAACTCGGACAAAAGTGATTTAATCATTCCGTCAACTTGCTGTCGTCGCTGGTGGATTCGTAACATTTACTGCGCGCATGAAGCCCACACATGGGCATATCCAACGGCTACAGAACTAGAGGCACATCAGTTCCGGGAACGAATAAGCCCATGGGTATGTTGGTTAACCGCCTAAAATGCGATGAGCCTAACAAATAAACATAGTAATATCTGGCATTTCCCCCGGAAGGTCATAGTGAACGCGTTTTTTCTTTCATCTTCAATACAGGGATGTCTTCCGAAAATGGTAGCTCTTTGCAGAAACATGTTAGCAATGGCAGGAGTGGGAGGACTAGTTGCATGTGTTTTTCATTTTTGCCTCTCTATTGTGAGGCATATCTGTGCATTCACTCAGATTCAAACTATCAACACGCTAATCAGGGAACGGAAGCGGATTTTTCGACGTAAGGAAACTTACTTTGGGGGCAACGAGGCAGCAGTTGAAGACGAAAAGGACATGTTTCCCAGTTTGTCCACTTTATTTGAAATGTTTTCCGAGGCTTCTGAGGTGGGCATTGCTCCATCCCACAATTTGACCTCGCAGATTCCATTTCCACCGAAAGAAAAAGAAATTGTGAACATGAAATCCAGGCAGGATTTCAATAGGATGCAGACTTCAATGAGGAGCACTCATGTTGACGACTGGGTTCATACAGGCAGAGCGTTTGTAGAGGGTAGAAAAATTCCATCAAAAAAGAGTAACATCAAAGTGGAAGAATCGCTTATGAGAAACAGGAAGAAGGATCTAGTACGGCAAGAGGAACTTCCCAACATGCAACACGCTAGTATGGATCATCAAAGAGAAATTGGAATGCCTCATGAAAGAAAGGAGGCTACTGTCGAAAAGGATGATGATGATGTGAATGCATTTGATGCATTGAAGTTGATTCAACATGTCAAACGTGAATAAGTGAGCATAGACACGAAACTACACACACACATGTCGTATAATTCAGTGATTTTCTAAATAAAACGGAATTTATTTGAGTTCGAAATGATTCACATACATACATATGTACATAGAGAAGTGAACACAACCACTAAAAATACTCATCAATATAACAAAATGCTTAACATTCTTTACGGTTTAGTTTTTCTCTTTTTAAATATCTCAATCGCCTTTTGCTTATTTTTCATTTTGTCGCTTTCGGATTGGACACGTTGTGGAATTACTTCAGTTTTCTTTGGAGTTAACCTATTTATGTTTGCCGTGGTGGTGGTAGTGCTGGTGCTGCTGGTACTCGCAGCAGCAGTACTCTGAGATACTGTTGCTTCCTGTTGATGTTTCTTTCTCGTGTCTACGCTTTCCCCAGATAAACTGCTACTTTCTTTTCTTTTCACTACACGGTTAGTTGCCTTTGCTTGTTTCTGGGAAGCTGCTGATTTTTTGCTGACTTTTTCTGCCTCCACATCACTGTCAGATTCAGAGCTCAGGTTGAGTTCATGAGAGTCTACACCAACACGTTTTAGTCTTTTCACTGCGGTCTGTATTCTTTTGCTCCCTTTTTTCCTTTTCCCACCACCACCCAAACTGGGCATTTTCCCAAAAGATATATAAGAATCCAGAGTTAATTGGCGTGACTGATCCAGTTCACATTGGCGTTTCTTTAACACAGGAAGCAACAAGGAATCGCATTTGGATTGTTCCCAGCCAAACTTTTGTTTAGTGTAGTTTCTTATTGCATCCAAGTCGGGGTTACTGGAAATTCACGGTTAAATTACGAAATACAACAGAGAAAGTAAACTTTATGCACATAAAAATTTACACTTGGCTACAAAAGACTTACCCCCATTTAAATGCTTCTGTAGATGTGTCGATCGTAGGATTTATGAAAGCATCAAAAACAGCCTTGCTTGGAAAGCCTATATCAAAAACAAATAGACTAGTATGAAATCCAATGAACTGAATAAATCTGGGGAGAGTTGAGATGGCTTATTATTTTGATAGACAAAACTACTAAAAAATAGGAACATATTTTGTATGTACCTGGCCGAAGCTTCAACTTTCGCAATTTTTCCCTTAACTTTGATCCAGCAAATAGGTCTAATGGCTTGGTTTGGATTCCATCCCACCATTCCCGAAATTTAAGTAAAATTTCAAAACTTTCAACGTCTATGGATGCAAATTCAGATAAAATTTCCAAAGCTAATACTGGTCCTACGCCTTGAATTCCATCTGAGTAGTCGCTGCCAATCATAATCGCCAATACAATGAGTTTCTCACGGTCCAAATCTAGTTCAGGAAGGAAGAAATCCATTACAAGTCAATACAGAAGAGTTTTAAACATTTTAAGAGTTATTCAATGTAATGCATCAACGAACTTAGAACACGTTGAATATCAGCAGCCTGGTATAACTCCACGTGCTTTTGACCCTGTGAGAAAAAGTTTTTATAAACTCGTTGGCCACCAAAAAGCCATACGTCACTGTCATCGGTAATAGTTCCTTCAGTTAGACAAGCCTTGTCCAAAAATGCGCACTGTGACTCTGCCTCCGTCGGACTGATAATGTACGGAATGCCGAATAGAGAAATGAGTTCCTGCAATGGACATTTTAAAAATAAAACGATATTACCTTTCCAGTTTGTAAAAAAAACGGCTTAGTAGCTAAAGTTAAGTAGATACAACTCACCTGAGTTTCAAGCTGCATTTGATCAGATATACTTGTAGCTATTCTCTCTTGTTGCCCCATCTCTGAATGTAATTTTCCCAGTTGGTTGTTCAATTGTTGCTAAAAAAATGCGTCAACATGAGCTCATGAGAAAAGAAATACAAATAAAAAATTGCATAAATATTTATTGGGACTTACCTGTGCTTGCATATAATCTGCCGTAATCATTCTCACTGGAATATCAGGTTTCTTAGTATCGGACGTGTTACTAGAAGTTTTGGTTTGAACACTATCTTCAGTAACGCCAACATTGGTTGCCTTTCTTTTTCCGGTCAAACTACTTGCCCCATTCTTAAAATTTTCTGAGGCTGCAGATTCTTTCATCACCATTTCCACGAGATCGGCCTCAATTTCACTATCTGAATCCCAATTGTCTTCAATTGTAACTTTGCTTGAGGAAACCGCTTCCGGCTCAACAGTGCTAGAAACTTGAGCTGTTGTTGGAATGTTAGAATTCTCTTCTTCCGTTATTGATTTGGAAGAAGATTCCAGGTTTTCTGAACTTCCAGCAAATACATCCGCAAACATATCTTCCTCACCGGGGGCTAATTTCTGTATTGAAGCCAGATCAATTGTAGCAACTGATGCTGCAGGCTCAGTAAAAGTTGGAGTGTCTTCAACTTCTTCAAAATCATCATCGTCTTCAGTTTCAGAGTGGCTAGATATTTCAATAATCGCTGCAGAATTTTCATATTGATCTTTTGAACTGGATATGGAAGTTTCTGAATTTTTAATATTTAGAGGTTTCACTTGTCCGCATTCAAAAGACGATGGATTGGGTGGTGGTATATGAAAGCCAACTGTATCTAAAAACTTTGCACAGTGACTCATTTGAGAAAACTGGGTAGCAATAGAATATTCCTCCTCACTCTCTTTCACATTTTTATCTTCTTTAGCAAAACGGTTCGTGACTTCGATTGATTCTTCACTTTTATCTGTAGAATAATCTTCTGCTGACTTTGGATCTCCAGTAAAACTGTTAGAACCACAAGCCTTAGCTCCATTAACATCAAGGTGGTCGTCCTTTTTGCTTGTCTCACTTTTCCCCGAATCCTTCAGTGAAAGCTCAATAGCAAGTTTTAGGTCGGCATCCTCCTCGTCTGATGGAATGCTTTTCACAGCATGTGTCCGCTCCCTACTTTCTTTGTTTTCACCAACACCTACTGTTTCATTTTCATTGTCACTGAAACTGTCTTCCACGAAATCATCGATTGTTATAATTTGGGGTGTGCTTTTGTTATTCGAGGATCCGGCAGACGTGCCTGGTTTTGGTTCCTCTTTATCGGATTTGCCTTTTGCAGGCGGTTGAGTTTTGATTAGTACAAAGCCGTCGTCCCGTGAGCCTTTGATTTCAGTGTCCTTATCCTCAAAATTGTTGTACTCCATTTTCAGCAGGTCATCCAAATTTTGAACATGTATGTGCCTCTGTCCCATTTCTTGTTGAACAGACTGGATTTTTTTCTGGAGAGTTCTTCTTTTAACCAGTCTGTCCATCTGATAGCTGCTAAAACTCTGGAGATCTTTTGGCATCTTGTCGAATTTGCCCCAAGAGTTCATTTTACGTGATTCTTGCATTTCAAACAAAATTTCATGCTGCGTTTCTAAAGGCAGAGTATCAAACGAAGGAGCTTGAATGATGGAAAAGTTTTCAGAGTAATCAACGCCATACTGATATCCCCCTTCTTCATCTTCTGAATCTGAAATTGAATTCTTGACATGTGGATTTACTTCATCCACGTCGTCCTCCAACTTTGCAATTAACGCTGCACGGAACTCTGCCAAGTCGTCGGCAACCTCGTCCGTTGTTTTATCGCTTGTTGTGAGTGATGCTACCGCTTCAACTTTACGCTTCTTTGGTGAAACAGACGGAGACTTTTTCGATAATGCATCTATCTGAGCTTGCATACGCAATGACGGTGGTAACGTTATCTTAGCATGACGCTGAAGCTGTTGACGAAGATAAGCACTCAGAATTTTTTGCCTGGATATTTCAGCTTTATCAAGGGATTCGAGCTTCCGCTGCCTTCTAGCGGCCAAAGTCTGACGCTTCAACACCGGAACACCACCATCGAAAACAAACACGGGCTTGATCCCATCATTTAAGAGCTTGCATACCCGATGAAAAATTCCAAGCAAATGAGCATTTGGAAGCGGGTTCCCATCTTTGTCTCGAAATCCTTTTACTAACTGATGAAGCCAAATAGATACATCTGAAAATTGCATAATAATAAGTTCCATACAGTAATGAACGAGTACTTAATTCCTCCATTTAAACTTATGCACCTATTCAATTCAGCCAAGATGAAATGCTAACAAATTTTTGGTTTATTGGTTTGAGTGATGGAATTATGGAATTTAGTACAAATGATTCCATTAATTTCTTGAAAACAAAGTTAAGAACATTCTGTACAAAAATCTGGATACTTTATTTAATTAGTACATTTTAAATCGTAAATACAAACATGAAAATTTTTCATAAACTAACGAATACAAGAAAACTTTTTGCAAGCCAACGAGGTAAAATTTCCGGGGAAAACTGCAACAGGTAAATTGTCAACTGGAGAGTGAATTCTAATCTGACGTAGATGAGTATCACGCCCATTCTGATGGTTGCTGAGAACTGCAAGCTGAAGCATAAAAGTTCGAATTGGTCTATCACGGATGTCTTTCAAGAAAATTTGAACCCAGCCACTTGGCTCAGAAAATTCCACCAATTCAACTTCTTGCAAGTCATTAAAATGAGTGCCACAACGAACGGAGATTTTACTGGGCGTGTAACTTTCATCGAGCTTGAAATCTGTATAAATGCAGATATCCCTGATGGTCATTTTTCGACGAAATTGAATATTAACAAGGTGAGGAAGCTGTCCGTCAGATTGCCAATAGTTCTCCAATGACTGGTCTCTCAACTGATCAACGCCAAACCCAGGTTTACAAGATGACAAAGACCAAATTGCCTGACACCCAACCTCCCTGATTAATCCTGATCTTTCATCCTTCATTGGATCGATATCATCCCCAGCTCGATATCTACCATTGACTGGGGGAGTGGAGGGTGGGCGGTTACTTTGTGATACAAGGGTGGGTGTTGCAGCAGCAGCCATTTTCTTTTAATAATTAGAATGACACAAACACAGCTAATAATGCTCACTACTTACTTCACACAGACTACTAAAAACAAATTTAAATTACAACTTTTGTCTCTGCAAACAGTTTTGTTTCAATTATATTTTAACTAGATAAACAGTACTTTTTACTTAATCACGTCGTTAATGAGTTTGTAGGATCACTTGCAGTATGAGCTCTATATAGGTCTTGGCAAAGTTCAGACTTTTTAATTTGAATGATTGATTCAAGTAATCAAAGGGATGAGGTTGTCTTTCTTCACATTAATTGAAATAACATGTCTACCGGGAACCATTGCTAATCCCAAAACTCTTGGTTCACCAGTCATGGCATCACTTGAGTATTCTGTGGCAGAGCCAATAATGATGTTTGCATCTCTATCAACACACAGAAAGTTTCCCGTCAGAGTTCTACCATCGGTAAGATTGATTTTCATCCACTTATTTAATAGGGTCTGCAAAAGTTCCTTTCCTTGTAAGCCAGAAACTTCCTCCATATCAAAGCTTATGACTGAGCTCTCACTGTTATTATCATAAATCTTCATTAAGATGTTGTTACTCTGAAAAATTCAAGGGAAACACTCTCTTTATATGAATGAATAGTATGAATACGAAGCGCCAATTATCACGTCTATTTTGATGCATAAACTGCACGAAACTTCTTTTTAACAAGCAGAGCCATAACCTGACGAGATTCAAAAATTTCAGTTTTGCTAACAAACCAACTTTGCACATTGAAAACGGGCAGACTAACAAAACTGTACCCTAATTCTGCATCCGATTTACACTTTGAAATTAACGGATAACTTTTTCACTTTCAAACCAATAAATCAAAAATTCAATCACCAATCAAGGGGACATGAACATAATTTCAATTTCAAATTTAATTTTATGTGGCATGAAACTTACCGACTGCTAAGACTTTTCCTCTCAGAGAATGGATGTTCACAGGGCGTCCAGTGGGCTCTAAAACTTGCCACAGGCCATGGATTCCCATATTTCACTTAATTCAGCGAAAAGGACCAAACTACCAGACATCAGAGTACAGGATATCCTTTCATATTCCAATTATCTGTGAATAATAACAAAAGAAGTACATTAGCACACAACATTTAATTGACATTGATGAGGCGAGACATGGATCTTGAATTCAGCTCATGTTTAAAGTTTCAACAGATAAGTAGCTCTTGCCTTTTATTTTCCATCAACAAATTGACTGACGGTTAAACAGTCAATGAGCAGTCAACTTCATCCGTTTTTTGTTGTGACTGGTGGTCTGTGAAGGTTTCCACGAAGCAAAGAAAGACTGCTGACTATCAACCACTGGACTGAACCCTCTTACTAAATTGTTTGCCCTAAATCACTTACGATTTAAAAAAATAATTATTATTCTCTAAACTGTAAGAGATTTACCGGATTATAACAAAACGTTTGTTTGTTGATGACGCTGGTTTATGGTGAGGTTGAGGTTGAAAAATATCGCAATTCAAAGAACGTACATTACATTTTGTTGGCTGTATAAACTACAACACATTCACATTACTCTACTTCTACACTCTTGTAGTTTTTTGTCTTGCTGCGCTGCTGTATTTACATCAGTGGGAGATTGGATCTCATCTGATGTTGTGTTGTATCTTTCCTATCCGTTCATTCCAAAAGTGCATTCTGTGCATGTTTCAGCTCGCCTGTATATAATTTTTTTTTACCTATTTATGTATTGCAAATGAATGATGTGAGCAAACTTTCCATGAAACCGGGAATGAAAACGAGAAAACACAACAACATACAATCAATCATTGATT
>JAQIXW010001274.1:0-20359 GCA_034700685.1 Willowsia buskii | reverse complement strand
TGTTAATGGCGCAGTGTGGATGGATCCCAGGAGACTCAGTGTTACTTCCGCAACCACCTACTCATGGTCATCCAATGCATCCGCATCCCCCAGAGGATAACTCAACAATTCAATTACAGCCTATTCAAGTATGTACTGATATGTTAAATAGGTCTAGACCAATGCCTTTTTCGACTAATTATTTACCCATTTTTCTTTTCCTTAATTACTTTTAGTGTCAACCGTCACCTTCAATGATGGCATATAGTTCACATCCACAACATCCACAGCATCAACAACAACTGCCCTCTGGACCCGCTCCCTCTCAAGCACCTCCTTCAAACAATCCGGAAGGAGGTGGAGGTCTAACATAATTCAAAACAAATGAGTTATTGTTAAAAGATACCGATTAGAGAATATTACAGTTGTTGTTACTTAGATTGGAATTGTATAAAACACAAAAATCTAACATATTTTGCCAACTTTATATATTATATTTTTGTTTCATCCTTTCTACTAAATTATCTCTCAAATAATACAATCCAGTACAATCTTAACCGTTGCGTTACTCATTAATAGCCATACTTGAGCCAGTACTATTACTATGCGGAGTAAGAAAGTATACCAATCATGTATTATAAAACTAATATAGTTATTTTTAGAATTATGTGTAAAGAATGTTGTTTGAAATTACTATCTCTTTGAAACAGCTCCTCTATTAACTATAAATTGTATCCTAATAGTGGAATAGACGAAGGTGCGAGTGACCTGCAAAAAAAACGATAATCTTAACATGTGAATTTTTCGTGATCAATTAATATCAATCCGTTCCACGTATCCATTGCCAAACATTAAAATATATTAGTGAAACATACAACTACAACTCTAAATTTACAGGAACAGGGTAAAAAGAATTAAGTATCTAAACAAAGTGTCCAATTATTTAGGTTAAATTTAGAAGACTAAAAATGCCATCATCGTTGTTTCTAAAATAATTGTTATAAGCAGAAAGCAACCATTTTACTAGTACACATCAATCATCAAAAAATATATCATTCCAGAAGATTTTTCCATTTCTACTTTCTCGTTTTCTTCTCTGTCCCAACTTGATGTTTGATCGTAGTATTTTGAGTTTATAAATTTTTCCAATAAATTCAGGTGATACATTCAGGTCATAATTATCCCTAATTTTAGTGGCGGTGAACTGCATTAGTATTACTCAATGCCATTATTTTATACACTTGACTTAATCTCTCAGTGTATTGAAACGAATGGATTTTTTGACCGACTTTAGAAAATAATTGACCATTCCAGCGCAGGTTCGTGAAGGAATCTATTATTGGCATTATACTCGAATTTAAAAAACGACAGATTAAACATAACGCTATTTATTCGTTGTCTACATATAGTTAGGTAATAATTAATCATTCAACGTGAAGTTAACTATATAAGAAATCAATTTGTAACGTGTCATGTTTAACGGTGTGGTATTAAGTATGTATATCCGTGTATGTCTGCACGATAGCTTTAAGCGTTACGCCACATAGCTTGTGTAAGTGATTTTACAAAAGGACGAAGCAATGTATGTAGTTTTATTATGAGCATTACAAGAACACAGAGTAGAAGATGAAATAAAGACTACGCATTGAGCTGCCGTAGTGCGCTCCAGGCTGGCAAACGGATCAGAACTATGGTTTTATTTCCTCTTGCTTAAAAATATTTCTCCACAGCTGGCACCTGTCTGGCCTCCATCTAGTCATTTAGTTATCATTCGAGTTTTGAAGTTTGGAAAGCAGGGAATGAAGGTGGGTGCATTTTACTGCCAAGTGCCCTCTGTTATCTTCAAGGATTTATCTGGAAACTTCTGAAAACCATATTGTAAGTGACAGTTGAAGTGTTTATTTTTACAGTTTGCCATTGGAGGAGGGAGGATTCATATTAAAAATTGATTGTGCATTTTTAGTAAGCGTTTTTGTTTTTATTTTTAGATCATTCGTTGCATAGGTGGGTGGAGGGAGTCAATCGGACTTGGTGTTAGGAGGGACACGCAGGTCTGTTGATAAGTTTTATGTGACGGCAGAATCATGAACGTCAGGTCGTCACCCGCTCGTCAGCAACAACAACATCAAACTTTTCCCATGCGAGAGAACATGGTGATAATAGAGGTATGTTAATAATATAGAGAAATGATGGGGGAGGATAACTACATCCTTGATACAAAAAAGGAAAATGTCAAACTATCTATACTAATCATTGCTGAGTAGTGTCATTTTCCTGAAGACTGTTTCACAACGAGATTAATGAACTGTATTCTGTGTTGATTTTTGTATTTCCAGGTAGAAAAAATCGTTTCAGATCTTTCCGTTTTTGTGGACTCGTCAGATCTGAACTCTCTCCGAGAACTATGGAGTTACCTTGAAGGAAAGTTTTTCTCTCGTCTTTCCCCTTCATATACTTCAGGTATTTTTTATATTTGTTTAGAAATTAAGTTTATATCTGTAAAAAAGAAGAAAAAAACCTATGGAATACTTTATTATCTCTCTCGATTTCTTTACTTGTTCCATCCTAGTTGTTAAGAAGTACGAATTTGGACTGTATAAGTTTTACCTTGTGGAAGCGTTTCGTGCCAACCGGAGGGAGAAAATTGGGGAGTTTTTCGAGAAAATGTATGCAGACCTTAGTCCATATCCTGAGTGGAAGGAGTGGTTCTGTAAGTTGCCGTCAGGAAAAAGAAATTCTGTAATAATATGTCGAGGGGAAGATGATGGAAAAAGTTTTTGTTTGTTGTTATTTTTTTATCCTATTTTTCCTTTTGATGAGTATGCACATTTCATGTTCATGATACATAGACATACATTTATGCAGTATATTATGCGGCATATCAATCATCAAGGACAGAATCAACTATTTTTCTATTTGTTATTATTATTATTTATTATTAGAATGATTTTTGTTTTTTATTTGCATTCGCAGTACTTTCTCACCTAAAGAATCCAGAGGACTACCCGCCCACAGCCAGCTATACAAATCGCAGCTATAGAGAAGCATTCTTTGTGTCAATACGTAACTTCCTCAATGTGATCTATCATCGAACTTGGCCAGTTTCCGAAGTCTGTCCAAAGAATCCCTACTCTGTCGAGATCATGGATGACTTTTTCTCCATTGCTCAGCCAAAATAGCATTAGGAGAAGCCTGGAAAGACGAGGACAACTTTACGAGTACAATATGCACTCAAATTGGACACTCCTTGTTTATCCAGGCTTTCGTCAGTCTGCAAAAATTTGGTTTTGCACTTTGTGCCGATTTATGCACAATGATACTCATACCGAGCAATGCAATAATTGACACGGAGAATATCAGTCATCAGTAAATAAATGTATGTAGCTTTAAACGCAGTCTTTTGAGAGCATTAACCATTTATATGGTCGATGTCAACAATTTAAGTTGGAAAACCCATTATTGGAATTACGACTACACTACTAGAATTTACAGAATGCTGCATGGCTATAGAATCAATAAGTCCAGTTGCTATATGCCCTTGATAATTTTTATAATGCATTTAATACGATTATTGATATCTGATAATGTTTTCTTGGTAAAGTTGCTTATGTAATTGCAATAAACATGTTATCGTGTAACTAGCTTGATAAGTATTGGAGTTTTAAAATTGTGATGGTGAAAGTAGATCTGAATGAGTAATCAAACGACTTGTAATAATAAGTGGAAACACAATGCTGAAGCATTTGAAGACAAAGATTGTATACCAAAAAGTTACAATTATTCATTGTAATTCTAAGTTTTATTTATATTTTTATCAATAAATTTTTCATGGAGAATGTTTAAGAAAATTTGAGACTGTTCTTAATAATTTTTGTGAACTTTTTAACTGTTCATAACGCATCTCATTGATTTCAAACATTTATGGCTAATGTTGCATTGTGAAACGTAATTATCCTATGAATGACTAAAAGGAAAGACCATGGAAATGAATACGGGTTGATGAATGATGTTTTCAACTGATGTGAAAATAAGCATTTGTTTAGACTATATATTCACATAAAACACTTTATTATTACAAATTTAATCAGTTAATAATCACGATAACTTGTACAAAAAGCAGTTGTTGTTTTTATGAAATTACCTTTGAAATATAATCCACATAACAATTCCACACGAGATAAATTATTAAGAGAAAAGAGTATCTAATTTTTTTTCAAAATGAAAAGCAAACTGAATTACTGCAAGATTTGATTGGTTATTGTCCACCACTAGTCTATCACCACCTATGTAACTACACAAAGAAACTAAAACGACTTTATACCACTCTAGAAACCTGTACTATAAAGATTTTAGCACATCGATTTAAAACCAAAAGCCTCACAAGTTGACACAATTTGAACAATATTATATTAACCATTATTTAGTCTCTACGCTCTGACATCAATTAACCGGATAAAAACATATAACACTTGTAGCTTTGATGACACAGGTAAACCAATTAACCCTTTCATTTACTGTTAAATATCTCAAATCATAAATCATTAGCAACAGCACTCCCGTCCAATGTCCAGTTGCCCCTATGATTCCGATAATATACTTTTCCGTTGATGATCATTTGGAAATTCAAAACAAACAAAGAACGCTAAAAAGTTTTATAACACCGAGCACAATACATACCTACCGATACTAGTAGTGCCATTGTTATAACAATCATAATGATAATAATAGTAACAATTAATAACTGCAATCATAATACATCATATTAATTTATGATACGTACATACAGCTTTGTTTAGTTCATAAACACCATATTAATTTTTTAAATTTCGTCTACAGTACAAGTTCTACCACTATCTCTTTGATGAATGTCATACCAGATGAATTGCGGATAAAAATTATTATTTTAATTTTTTAAAATATTTAACAATAAACTGATTCTCTTGAATTATGTTAGGCTATAAATATTTAGTTACAATAATCATTAGCATTTTAATTGTCGCTTGTAAAGGTTTCGTTTCTTATATATCTGTCCATGATTGTCTATTGCTTCATCTATCTACCTACACACTATACATAATATATGTATATATAATTAACCATTTTAGTGGTGTCGTCGTATGTTATGTGCCAGCATCATCACATCATAATACATCCCCTCCCCCCTCCCTCTTCATCATCTTACTCCCCCTCCCCCTCACTTTTGTGAGGGGTGAAAAGTACATGCTATCCTTTAAAAATTATTACTCGCATACACTTTCGCTGTTTTAAAAACATATTATGTAACAGTTAATAATACTATTACCCAGTTTTAAACTATCCACGACATACATAATATATAATGTGATTGATTGTTTGAGAATCGATATTATTTTAATATCCTTTTTTCGAGTACATTTTTAGTACGCACCAGCAGGAAAATACTGTGATTATTGGCATTCGCCAACAACCACTGCGGTAAACATCTTTAACGGAAATAACAGACTATTATCGTCGCGTGTAAGTAAAAGTCTTATCATCTAAAACAGGTATATATGTACGTATATGTATGAACGCTTAGTTATACTTAAATGTGAAATCAATACTTGTATGTATATATTTATAAGGTTTGTACGTTTACAAACTAAATGCTTGTCGTTAACTGTATCATATTTTTATCGTGTTTTCGCCCATTCTCCAGTGACATCAATCAGCGATTTCAAACTGCTGCCAACTGAACTGTTATTATGTTATCATTGTCGTGAGAACACGTACCTGTACATAATTAAGAAACGGTAAAGATTTCAGAAAAACCTTAAATAGATAGTCAATTTCATTTTATTCTTCAGAATAGAATTTTGTGACGGCGGCATTTGATGATGTGTGTAATTTACTGGGTATGTTTATCAAATAGTGTTGAAACTAGAGTTACTTGCATATATCAAAAAATAACAGATAACGCATTAGGGCGAGTAGTATGGGGACACGGAAGGTAGGTTATGTTTTCAAACGCATTAAAAAAACTTTGTATCTTAAGAATCCCATGTTATTCCTATACATTTTTCTTGACTAGTTTTCGCGCTAACATTTTAGCACCTAACCATTAACATGTACTTATCTAGAGTATAGATAACCGTTGTAAAGTTATTGATAAAAAGCTCATGGCAACATTGTTGAGTTTGATAAGCTACTCATGTCGAAATTTTTTTTGGAGAGAGTGCGATACAGATAGTTCAAAACAGTTTACGTATACTCTCTTCATTTTATGTATTGTGGAGTGATCATCTATCATTTCTATCTAGTCTACATACTACACATTCAGGTTTCATTGAATCAAGAAATAAAGCTATATGATCATGGAGATGGAGGTAGACATGGAATAAAGCTTATTATTATGTTCATTGTCACAATGATACATAGCAGTGCAAATTTCACATTCAAATGAAAATTTCATGCAGAATTTCTAAAGAAAAATCAATGTCTATTCTTGCACGCAATCAATAATAAAGGTTCTATTTTGCTTCCGTTCCATAAATATTATGCAAAAATAAAATATTTTTTTTATTGGAAATTGAAAAATTGAACAAATCGAAAGCGGAATGTTGTGACATCATTTGAAATATATCACGTAAAGAAAATATGCAAAATTTGTAAAGCTTTAATAATTGAAAAGCAGGCTAATGTGTTTCGTAGGGAAATTTTTTTTTTATTATTCTTCTCATCCTTTTAAACGAAAACAGGTTTTGATCCAGGATTCTCGCTAGCTAACTGAACTTCTGTTAGATTTTTAATGCTTTGGCTTTCACGAACATCTATATAATCTCTGATCACTTAAAGCTGCAACTTAATTGGAGCGACTGAAGAGCAAAAATTATTCACAATATTGTGTATACTATAGCTCATAAGATTTTTTTTAGCAGACATATGATGACACAACATTCAATAATAATTCATACCATATTTTAAATGCAAACGAGTATTCTGTATGGTCACAACAATTACTTAACTTTACTATTGTTAACTCCTCGTATATAACCATCTATCAAAAATTGACTGAGCCTCCAAATCCACTTAAATATTTTAACTTAACCCATAACAATAATAAAATGCTTTAAACCTACTACCTATTATTGGAGCGTTGATGATTGTGTCGCAATGTGTTTATTTTTTTCTTTGTATACAGCCATCATGGAATTTATATTTATTCTTTGTGCAGAATTCCAACAAGTCTATCGATGATTCAAAAAAGTTTCATAACATTGTAGTTATTTCGTTATAAGACGGATTCCTTTGATAGGTTCATTCTTCCTGTTTACTTCTCATAAATTTGTGTATAGAACTATTATTGGCATTCCAACAATTAAAAATGTTCTACCCAAAGGTGCGCAAACATCCACGAGAGTCCTTTGTCTCTCCATCCAGCTATGATTGCGGCCTTGTGTGTATTTTGTGGTTTTCCCAACTCAAGGAAGATGTCGTACAAAATATCCTAATGCTACTGCGATACTACTCGTTTAAATACAAAAATTGGCATTCACTGACATAACAAATAACAAGTCATCTAAACTAAATCAATCAATCACTACCTGAAACGAAAACCCTATTTAACATGGACTGTAAACCAATTAGAAAATGTGCTTGCGTGCAACTTAACTGGTGCTTTAACAAATGAATTATGTATACAGATCAGCAACATAAGTAGATTCTTAATTTACCCCTTTATAATAGCAAAAGGACTCTTTCGATATAGTAGGATGCCCATAATTACAATCAGTTATGATGTTATTATATATCTATACCTATTATCACTGGATTTTGGCAATTAAAAATGTTATGCATACCCAAATACATAAAATTATCTGTGAATATAGTTTGATGTAAGCTGTCGGAGTTTTCGAGGAGAATATATAATTTTCCAAAGGTTTACACAGTATCCACACTACTCGTGGTAATGATATTTTCTTGCGTGAGGGATGACTCCATTGGAGCTGGTGGAGAAGACGATATTGGTGATTGTTGTTGAGGGTCTGGGTGGTTATGGTGCTGCTGCTGCTGCTGTTGAGGGAGCGGAGATTGCTGTTGCGTTGACCCCTGTTGCTGTTGTTGTTGTGCTATGACTTGGATGGGTGCAGGAGGAGACTGATTGTTTGAGTGCATCTCTGGCGGTGGCGGAAGGTGATGGCCGTTCTCCATATTGCTACCTAATTGTTTACACTGGTAGCAAAACACTTTGTTCAGTACGCTCTTGAAAGCTTCACGGAAATCTCGATTGAAGTACGCGTAAATTATCGGGTTGAGGGACGAGTTAAAGTAGCCAATCCAAAATACAAGGATTACCTGGAACAAAAGATCAGATTGGATTGATGCGAAATGCAATAAAGTGTACAAAGGAAGATAAAAATATATTTTGTGTGAATGCACGCATGTATATGAATTATTATGTTAAGTCTACATTACTGATACAACCATTCATTTCTCGTTTGAGCTCCATTTGATCTGATACTACACAAAAGAAAAAGTACATCTTGATATGCAGATTCATCCTATTTGTTATAGATATATAGCTTATTAATATTATACTTTTTATGGACAATTCTTTTTTTCCCTTCGAAGAAAAAAAAAAGTTTCTTGTTTCGCATCATCATCCATGAATTGATAGGATAAAGTAAACTAGCGGAGCAGCAAAGTCGAAGTTGGAGCAGCAGCGATTTACTTTCTTTCATTCTTCCGAATGAGATACAAAATTCAAAACTTTTTCTTAAATCTTGTAATAAAGGTAGTATAGAGGGATTATATACAGTATAAGAAGTCAATAGACGGTAAGAAAGAAGAAAAGAAAGCAGAAAAAGTTTCTCTTGAGAATTTGTTTTATACACGTTTTCTTCACATGCCCATCCATGTAATAGTTTGAATCCTTCACTGAATACATGTTTGTTTATGCGAGAGGGAAGGAGAGAAAATGGGAAATAAGTGAAAAGATAAAGAAAGAAAGAGTAACGAAGAATGAATAAATGGAGATGGAGGAAACTTGTCATGTTGTTGACTTTTCTTTAAAAAAGCTAACTCCCTCGAAACAAACCGCCAAAGTCAGGGTAACTACTTTTTTTTGCAAAAAAAAAAATCTTCATCATTACAATTTTTTTTACATTTCATGACTACTACTACCATTCAGTTTTGCACCATTAACATGGTTTCTTTTTTTCTGCAACTTTCTCCTCACATTCTGCAAATACTACTGTGAAATAACAAGTTGTGAATCTTTTTTTCGCGGTTCTCATTTTTGCGTTTTATTCGCAAATACTTGCATTATCAGAGATTCTATTGAAATCGCAATGAAAATGGGAGGATGAAGATGAAGGAGAAAAAAATGAGATAGTTTGAGTCGACTACTGGTATTCGCTTTTCAATGGACTTCCGTTAAAAAATCTCCTTTTTCTCGAACAACGTCCTCCTTCCTTTAAAAATTAGTTGCCAGCGCATTGAAAATCCAGATAGGGATACTTATAAGTTTGCTTGTTTGTCTTCGCCCTCGGTAGAAAAGAGAATATTCCGAAATACGGGCTAGTCTTTCTTTCTCAGTTTTTCCTACTTTTTTTCTTAAGCAAAATTGTCATCTTCAAAGATGAAAAATAAATAAGTACAAAGATGGCAAAATGAAAACGAAAGTTGGTTGAATGCACCACAAAATCTCTAATATTTTTAACCATCATTATTTTCTCCTCTTGATCCTTGGCTTGTTTCAAGAGGAACTCCACAAAAAAACCCAACTTTCTCTTATACTTTTCTGCACTCTTCTTATAACCTTTACGACAAGTTTGTTAGATTGGACCAAAAATCTGCTTTGAGTTTCCAGATTTTTTAATATTAAGACGAGCAGAATGAAAGAAATTATAGAATGGTTTGATGAAGATCAAACAGTGCTGGTTAATTTGCTAACTTATATGACAATCACAACAGGGATAATTTATTATATATATAATTGTATTAGGATAATCCGAGATAATTCTTCGAATTTAAACTTACCACCCAGTCCGGCGTGGGACACTCTTGGTGACCACATAGGGAAGTTACCAAGTACCAGGTAAAAAACGGAAGCCAGCATAAGATAAAAACTCCCATAATAATTCCCAGGGTTCGGGCAGCCTTGTGTTCACGTTTCATACTTTGCACTGAAACAATAAAAATCACACATAATATTAATTAATATTATGACTGCTTGTAAATACAAAAGGATTATAATTAAGTGTGTTTGAAAATATTAAAGTTTGCACATTAAGATTTTCGGCAAAAAGCAATTAAAACAAGAGTTTTTG
Source organism: Willowsia buskii (assembly GCA_034700685.1). Classification (NCBI taxonomy): domain Eukaryota; kingdom Metazoa; phylum Arthropoda; class Collembola; order Entomobryomorpha; family Entomobryidae; genus Willowsia; species Willowsia buskii. The sequence continues at coordinate 10,091 of JAQIXW010001274.1, read as the reverse complement.
AATTTTTATTAATGGATGTAATGGCTTGTTAAAAAGATATATAGGATCTTAACCACAAGTTCAGTTAAAGGGAAAAGGTTATGTCACCAACCAAATTCTCATTTGCAACAAATTGTCATTGTCTCTTTTCCTTTCATTACCCTTGTCACTAACTCACATGAACTTACACACACACACACCGACCCTTTTGTAACTTTGAATTCTCCGAACGCCAATTGAAATTGAGGAGCGACGACAGAAATTTTGCATGGCGCAAAAAGATTGAATCAAAGCAAGGCAAACAGACGAGAACTAAAGAGTCTTTTGGAACAGAGACTCTTCTTAATTAATACACATTAATAAAGAGCAATACGTCATTTTCTAGTTTAAAGCGGACTGGCCTTGAGTCACATTCTAATAGGAAGAAGACACACACAGAAGAAAGGAAGAAAGGGTTGAGCTCCTAGTGTTTTATAAGGTGGAAGAAAGTTGTAGATGATGATTTCGTAAAGGGCTCCCTAAAATCCTCTTATCATTGGCAAATCTCTTAACTATATAGAGAGTTAGGTACACTTTGGGAACAAGGAAGAGGGAACCTCTGATAATAATGAAAAGGATACATGTATAACATGAAGTTTGGAAAGTTAGCAGTTTAAGTGCGCCATTTAGAAGAGAGATAAAGCAGTAAAAGGAAAAAGTACATATAATATGAGTGCACCTGAACTACTCATTGTTCATGTTTCTTTCTTTTCCTCAAAGGTTCATAATAGCAATAATGTCACAATGATAAGATTTCATGAGAGGAAATCAGGTTTGCATGTTACGAAACTATGTATAGATTCAAGAGGATGTTGAGACAATAGTATAATAATAAGTAGCAGTACTTTAATGTTTTAAATGATATGCCCTTGTCCCTAAAACTATTTTAAAGAGGAGTGTAGTTGCTGTTTAAAGGGTTCTAAAGAAGATGCTGCCCCTTTTTTCCTGGATGGGAAGTAAAGGATTAAGATTAATTACTCTCAAGATGCTCGTTTCACACATTACTATAGGACATAAAACAGGATGGAGGACAGAAGAAGAAGATGAAAGGTCACACGTTTCCCTATTCCCAGTATAAATTTCTGTAGGTACCACAGTAGTTTCCTACCTTTATGGAGGTTTTCCTTTAGTGTCTTATGTAAGCGCAACCCTTTTTTGCTGTGAGTGCTGCTACAAGCAAGGAAACATCTTTGTTCCTAGTGGCGGAGCCCTAACTTGTCGTTCAGTATCATTTAACCTTTCCAGCGTAGTCTTTGATTACATTGATTAAAGTAGATATGAAGATGGACAAGTAGAATAACTGGATGCTTAAAACCACTCATTTTAGAGACATGAAGCACCATCGCGTTTTTACAAAGTCATCCCATTCGTTAAGGAATGCTCTAGAGTCTAGAGGAAGATTATTACATTTATGAGTACGTCTTCAAGTTTAAAACAATAGATAGTCAGTATGCTTTTTAACTCGATGCGACATCTCGCAGGATTCTAACATTAAATGCATTTACTCACAGCTCTATTCTTTCTACCTAATTAAGAGGATGAGACAGCAGCAGGTACAAGAGAAGGTCCACGAGACGATGAAATGCATTAAAGAGTTACAATCAGAGTAGAGCTACCAATACATTTTGCACTCTGTTCACTCTACTACTATTAATATAGTAGTCAATCAAATGTAGTGGACAACGTGAGGTAGTGTTCACATGGAAGGAACAAGATGCTCAAAATATTTCTAAGATATGAACAATATCAGGAGGAAATTAAAATTATACGTGAGCTGGTATACTCCGTTTCGTAACTTTCGTTTTTTCAGTGAAATCTTCAAAAATGGCCTAGTATATAAATAGTTAAGCCATTTGTTTTCAGTTAATCGTCAGATTGCGATTGTGCTGCTTACAATTTTAATAAAACTTTTTTCAGATATTACCTCGCACAAAACAACCTTAGGATTTGAAAAGTATTAATTCTCAACGAGAACGAGAACATTTTGAACTCAGCGAGATGTTTATTTTTGTATGAACAAATTTCCAACTGTTCAATTATATCTTTAATTGCTTGCAACCCACATAATTGTAGTAGTAATAAGATGACAAACATGAAATTCTACTTTTTTTAAGTCCGAATTTTGGTGGAAGTAATAACAAAAAACTTTTAATCCACAACTGTTTTCCAAACAAACTGCTGAATTTTGAGGACGCGCTACTTTTGAAATTCTGAAACAAGTTGAAAAACAGGAAAGTAAACACGAAAACTCTTGAATTTACGGATGACTCAATTCTTTCTATTTTAATTTCTGTTAATGTTACTAGGAGGACAACTGGAGAGAATGAAATAAATGAAAATGGATTTTTCTTTCTTCTGCATGTACACCTTCTATAACTGGTCGGGTAAGGAAAGCTGGAAGATTCAACTTTTTAAAATTATACAAAACTTGTTTTCCAAGTTTTTCCCACTGTTTCCTTTTTTCACTCTACATCTTCCCAACTGCCTTTTCCACGAGGATTGAACGATAAAATTAGATAGGGAGGGTAAGGCTAGGCCAACAAAAGTTTCAAACTGTTTGAGACAAGTAGATGATGATGTACTTTTCCACATATGCATGCGACGCTTTGTTATGATTATTGTTTTCTTGTTTAATTTCTAATTTTCTCGTCTTCCTTGTCATCTTCATCCATCTTTTCTCATTTTCTTTATCATCACGAATTTATATTGTCTCAGCAGCATCAACTTTTAATTAACGACTAGCACAAAAAATTCGGAAGCATGTGGAAGGGTAAAAAAACGGTGAAAAATCTAGAAAACGCCAGAGTTAACAGCACATTAAACAAGACATTTCAGCACATCAAATAGAGTTTTCAGAATGACATAACATTCAAGACTTCATCACTACCTGTATATAATTTCTATATGTTTATTAATCTCGAGTTTCATAACAGTGTCCTTTTTTACATTTGGAGTAATAAATATATATTCTGTATTTACTTTGGTGCCCACTTATATTTTGCGTTTTGCCAAAATCCTCGACACTATATGAGCAGACCATTGTGTTGTTGCTTTTCTGGTTGTTGTGGTGAGAGCTGAAGTGGGAAAGTGCAAACAATAACCTTACCACCCCCATACCATACAATACCATAATATACCACAACCACTGTTTATCTATTCAAATGTCATTCTACAACGTTCTCCTGCCAATTTTCCAGCACCTCCGCAAGTGCCCCTATAGATATTCTGTGCATTCTCATAAATTCACACAAAATAAAGTCAAAGAAAGAAGGGCTATTCTGCAACGTGTTTCCCCCTAATTATCCTTTTCTCTGAACTCCAAGTCGTCATCATCATTTGCATAAAATAGAATAGACTTGATTCATCATAACAACACGTAATATTTGCTTTTCCTCTCAAACGAGCAGACATCCTTTATCTTCCTCTTCCGTTTGATAAGCATTTTCCATGGATTTTGTCACATCCTGTTTTCCATATCATTCCAAAAAACACTGTAAACTTTCAAGTCATTAAGTTTAGCACACAAGGAGGCAAACGTGAGATGTACTGAAATTTTCATCTTGTAGTAGGTGTAGAGGAGGCGGAGATGACAAGGCAACGGTCACTGAATTCCTTCAATTCAAATAGCATTCTACTCTGCTTTCAAAAATCTTTCACTTTCACTACCATCCATTCAGAGAGAAAGCTCATGTTCCTATCATTATACTACGTTTTTCTTCTAAACATAAACATACGCGTTTACTCTTTCAAGTCCAAGAAATGTCAGAAGGAATGTTTGACTGGGAACATTATTGCATTAAATTAAATGGCCCTCTATGTATACATTCATTTGGAAGTGGAGAATCACAAGAGAAAGCAGAGGATAGGAGGAGGATGCTAAAGTCAAGATGAATTTTGTTATCATCATCATCACTCATCCCATCATCACACTTGATAATTACTAAAACATCCTGTTTACTTTTCCTTTAGTAACCTCTGCAGTCACATCATCACCTCGTGTGATTCTCCCTCCTACAAATCCCTAACAAATATGAATGCAATGCAATCTGTAAATTGTGTATGCGGACACTCATTCTCTCTCTCGCCCTCTTCAAAAAGGTTTTGCTGGAAACTGGAAAAGCAGCCGTGGTGTCCTTTGATGTGTTATTACTGTCCTGTTGTAGGAGTTGAGTGGATGAGATGGTGAGAGTGTATATCTTGGCTTTTTATTGTGTGAAAAAGGGACTCCGCTCAAGTGAGCTGAACGAGGACGACAGTGAAAAGAGGAGAGAGAGAGAGGTAACAAAACAACAAAGTAAACTGGTAGATGATCAACAAAATTAAAGCTGAGTCACACACACACACACAGAAATAGAGAGAGGGGGGGAAGAGGAGAAGGCATTACTTAATGACAAAATAAATTAAAATAACATTATGCATAAAATACTCGACAAAAGTTGAAAATTACCGTGTTTTCGCGAGCTCTCCCTATCTATCCTACTTTTCTATCTTCCACTTTCTCTATTTCCCCTTTCTCTCATTCAGTTGTGTGAAAGTTTAAATGAATAAATAGCAACAAGGGGAAATGATCATTATTGCATTAATATGGCTTAAACACTAAATGTCATAGACACTTTTTTTGAGGAAAGAAAGATACTGTGTCAGAATTTGTGGGAAAACAGGTAATGGCAATAGTATTCGTTCATTTATTTTTCCGAAGCTATTCTCCATGCAGCATAGTGCATTCTCAGTAGCGCAGCTGTCTTGACATTTTTCGGAACAGTTAACAGAGATCTCTATAATCCATTGGTAGTATAGTTACAGGTATGTTCATCATTATCACTTGTGTAGTCTGTTTCAATGAATGAATAGCTGTGCATTTTTGAGCATCAAATCTCATCATCATTAAAAGAGAAATCCCAAAAATTTCACAATCACAATAATGCGTCCATATAGGAATAATTGTGTACCCAAGCAAAAACGACAAATATAACGATGGAAACACGACGAAAAGCGCAACCTTTACAAGAGCTCTTTTCAAACCCTAAATTTCTGCAATTCTTTGAATTTTCTGTTCAGGAAACTCAGTTGGCATAACACCCTTTACTTCAACATAGAGCCACCTTTTCCCTTTTTCGGCACAATATCCATTACTTATAGGCAAATTCAAAATGCAGACTATCTAGTATTCAGGGAAATCTCACAACCATAAATATGGAAACTTGCCAAGTAGCGACAGAAACAAAAAATTAGCCGCATGACTTGTGACATTGGCGGACAACAAGAGCGTAACTTGTTGTTCACCAAATATCTCTTCTCCAGTCTGCTGATAGAACCTACCATACTCCCGTTCAAAAGCATTATTATGACTGATGACAAAGTATGAGGGGGTGATAAATGACGAAGGAATTTATTCATGCAGGTAACAACAATGATGAAATTAGTGACTGACATGTAGGTAGTTATATGGAACTATCCCCCGCCTGGTTCTGGTGCTATATGATCTTTGAATGAAAACAGCTTAAACATAGACGAAGAGTTATCTCCGACTTTCTAGTTTTTCCCTTCCACACCAGTACGGTTTCCGAATCACATATATTCAAGCATGTAGAGAGTGCCATCTTCCCCACCACCACCGTCCCATTTCAATGATGATAAATGACAATCATGGAAAGCCCACAGAATAAACATGTATGTGTGGGTGAAAGTGAAGTAGGAAGAAAAGTTTCGAGTATAGCCCGAGCTCACAGACAGAAGAGAAAAACTGGAAGTGAGGCTGAAAAACAGAGAGAAAGTGTCATCATCCCATCTCCGCCACATTATTTTATTCTGCTGCGTAGTATACCAGCTATAAACACATATTATGCCGATTGCTACTCAAGTTTTCGCGTCAACTCACACAGGCAAACAAAACGAACACTAGAATTGCATCTCACAATTCTTACTCCTCTGCTTACACTTTAAATATGCTATGTCAATTCTCATTTTCGTGAGAAATAAAAAGGGTCAGTACTGCTAGACCACGACCACCACTATATCCATAGATATCTTATCCATTTGTATGAGGCTGACATTACAGTAATTATTAAAATTAACTGGCTTTGATGCGCAAATGCGTACACTCTCTCTTTCTCCTGATGATAGTCGTGGATTCTGAAACATCTCACATTTCTCTCACAAGCCTACACACTGGCATGCTGTGAGAGTGAAAGTTGGAGTCTTGGAAGAGAGGCTGGAATAAAGTATGACTAGTTTCGAGAAAGTTTTAAAACCTGCTAATATCTACTATTGAAGATTTATGGAACGAAAATCTGCTCTTCTAAAATGTCTTGTAGATCTTCATATTCCATTAATATTAAGTTTTTTGTGACAGTAGTAGTCGCAGTTCTAAGTATTCCTCCTCCATGGCGAGAAAACCCACGTAATTTCCATATTATTATTCCTTTTCGGCAAGATTGAATCTTTGTTGGTGGTGCTGGCATTATTATTACTTGAGGGGTTTGTTATTGTTATACCGTATTCTCAGATAATAATAAATTCAACAATCGCTAATCCGCAACTTGTGAGAAAGTAGAGGAGTGGAGCGTGCTGAGAAAATTCATATCCTTGAGTGCGAAACCTTATACATATTTATTAATGTTTACGCATATATTATCATTAAGAAACCGTATTCTGGATTAGGAGAACGACTACATCGATTCGTAGTGAAGAGCGAATGATACTTTCGAAGAGTTATTTGAGTTCCACTTGGACCGTACTTCTTGAATACTTTTATTATTTGAACTTCAATCAAGCCGCTTTCATAATAAAAGCAGATTGTGTCTTGGTATCAACATCTTTTGAGAGCGAATGGTAAACCACAAGTGACCATGGTTGCAGTTCTCAAAGAACAGATTAGCAATAACTATCAGGTAAAATGGCATTATCTTCATATTACACACTAACAAATTTGCAGCATAAAAAGTGTCTCGACAAATAAATCAACTTCCAGTTTTCAAAAGACTAAAACAAAAGTTCATTTCTTCAATGATGGGTCAAAGCACTGTGGGAAAGGGACCACCCTCGTAAGGTCTTGGCTAGAACCCCACACATTTGCTTGATCTCTGAGAAGACGGGGTGAGGTACCTTTGTACCGTTCCAGTCCCGTTTTGAAAATTGGAAGTTTGTCTTTTTAGCAAATTGTAAACAAAATGCACAAACAGAATCAGTTTTTTGCGTTTTTTCAACATGTAATTTTTTGTATGACCTCCCGACCTCCAAGGTTACTTTAGCGATACTATCATCATTTTACTGCCAAGAAGTTTTTCTATCAGATATGATGACGTTTGAAAAGTTGATTTGTCATGACACTTTTTATATGACAAATTTGCTAGTGTGTATTTATTTCTTCATACAGTGAAGATTGTTGTACAGGTTGCGAGAGATCGTTTAAATACATTAACTCAGCATGAGACTGAAGTTTGTATGCCTCATAAAAAGTTTACACCGCTCACTCACTCATGGGTTTTCTCCAGCTTTTCTTGGAGATTTAGTCTTCCGGAAAATTGATCCTATTACAGCCGCGTTTAATCAGGGCGTGGGAAAAGATAGGATAATCTGCATGATGGTCATATGCATATCATTAAGTAACCTGGGATAAACGTTGTTTACATTATAGTTATAAGTTGTAGTGTATGTCAAAAAACTGTCACGTAGTTTGCAACTGAAATGACTTTGGGTTGTTTAGCAGGTTGATGAGGAACAATTCAAGTTTCCTTGGAAATATATCTTTTCTATATGATATGTGGACAACATGAATCTTGGGGCATCACGATCCACAGTAATAAAAAACAGCAATTAAAATATTGAAAGCAAGCTGTTGAGACACGCGGAAAATGTACAAAGGTTACGCAAAAATCAATGAAAATGTGAATACTTACTTGTTGAGTTATTTTGTACTGTTATAGGAATTTCACTAATTTGTAAATGCTTGTTGAGCAGCGCTGCAGCAACCTTCGTCCTGCAAAACCAAACAAATTAGAAAACATGTTTATCAATTCATTATTACAATACATACATTTATCAATCACCAATTTAGGCAGATAGCTGAATTTCATAACATCAATGTAATTTCAGTGACATACTGCTTCATGAACATATTTTCTCAGTCTTACTGCTCATAAGTGAAAGAAACCATAGAGCAGATACTTTTGATAAGTTAATCTCGTTTCGTTATTAGAAGAAAACACTTCGACATATACCTATATACAAACTGGAAAATTTTATATTTGACTGTAGATTTAATCTGGGATTGGTAGATGAATTTATCTATTTTTAAAGGAAAATGAAGCCATGCAAGATGACGGCAAAACTCCACTCCTATCCATGACTGACTTTGTACAACTGAATAAATGAAAGAACAAACGAGGCTGAGTACAGCCAAGGAATCTAAAGAAGGTTTCGATGCACACGTGCAAGACAGTAGTCGTACATGATAAAGTAGGAGATGAAGCTAGAAGAAAAAAAAAATACTAGTGGTGTGAAATATGAAGAGAAAGAAAACTTGTTAAAATAAGGTACGGAGGACTGATGATGAAGAAGAAAACGAAGATGAGAATAAATATGACGAGGGATTTAGATAGTCACTGAAACGGATCTTGCGGTAAAACCAGCTCGTGTTTACACATCCACACAGAGAAAGAGCATTATGGCTGGTGCAAAAACTGGTGCGACACTGATACACCTTGCCAAGGACGAAAACGGGGGAAAATGAGTACTATATGATTTAGACTTCTTGATGAAAATATGAAAGTCAAAGTCATGCCTTGAAATTGAATTGAAAAGCAATGTCTCTTTGGTGAAGGTAATGCAACAACGATACTCGCTTTCGAAAAAAAATTCCTCCAAGAAATAAACGACCAGTGCCAGTGACATAATATTAATTTTCCAATTAAAACTCTTAACCTAGTTGACTTCACTACAAATTATTTAAAAAGTTATAATCAATGGTTGGATTCATACAAAGAAAAAAAAATCGCAACTTTTAGTACGTATTCCAAACTCCACATCATGCATTTTTTGATCTTCCATTGTCTGCAAAGCAGTCAACAAACTTTCCATCTTTACATATATTTCTCGCACCTTCTGGAATGTGCACTAGAGTGTAGATGATTTGAACGGATGGAAATTCCAGATACATGAAGAGGTACAAAAGCGCTAGAATCACATATTCCCCACATTTCTTTCATGAATGCACTTTTCTTTATTTCGTTAAACACTCCACAAAATTTTCACAACATGGTTAGAAATTTTGTACACGTACGACACTCACGTGGACGGATCCCTTCTCCTGGCTATGAACGTGCACACACACACAACAGCAGAAAAAGCCCCTATGCACCATCTGAGAACTACCCGAAAAACCCGTCTCTACTCTACGTAAACATTATCCCAGTCTCTCGAAAAACGCAAGGAAATGAATAAGGCGCAAACAGTTGTGCCAGCAGGCATCACACAAAGTGGGTAAAATTCCTACATTTCTTTCTTTCTCCTATACTCATTCACACAGTTATAAAGATAAATACATTCATGTATGTATGTACCTAGACATGTATTAATACAATCATTCTTCATGTGTGATGAAACATGAGCCATCACTCCTTAAAAAATCTCCTGGAGTCGTTTACTCTACTTAGTCTATTTTCCCACCACTGACATCATACTAACCCACAGAAAGAAAACGACAACACAGACAGACAGAAATCCTTATCAAACATCATCTCCGGAATAGTGCACATCATCATCAGCCAGGAGAGTAGCAGCAGCAGTAACACAAACACAGCCATTATGTATCAATAGGTATTTCTACATTCATTCCAGAACCTCTCTCTTCCAGAATAAATGCATTTCTCCTTCCCTTCAACTTGCTATACGACGAAGCCACTTCATCTTCTAGTAGACCAGCAAGAAAAGAAGAAGACGATTGAGATGTATTGTGCAACATTATGTTGCTTCCTTCCATGGAGCAAGAATCTCGTCTCAGAGAACTTGAGCAGACATCATGGATGGTATTTATTTGATAGACTTGTTGTGTTTGTAAAGCGATAGATAGAATG
>JAQIXW010001273.1:0-20374 GCA_034700685.1 Willowsia buskii | reverse complement strand
ATGTCTCTTACATATGTTTTTTCTAGCAAGGAATGCCGAAGGACGACTTCATTCGCAGTTGGGAAGATTAAATGTAAATTAGGCATGAGGATAAATTTGTATTTTAAAACCACAAACCTATAATGTGTGTATGTGTAGCTGCTTGCTTACTACATGGAGAAACTTGTATATAATTTGAGTGGCCTACTTTTTACCACTATACAATAAAACATTAATGTAAAAAAAAGAATTAATTTACACTTCCTCAATACACTATACTAATGTATAAGCAGACATGTATAGAGAGCATGGAAGTTACTTAAATTTAGAAGCTAAATTGCAATTGTCATGTAGCATTTTAAAGTTAAAGTTCAGGATTTCCAAATTATATAAGTTTTCAATGATACACAAAAAACGGCTTCTTCATCATAAACTTTTCTTCCATGCTTACTTCTTTCCAGTAATATGTAGAAAAGTGCTCCTTTCATCTATGATGATGAAAGGTAAGAACCGAACGATACATAATATCTCTTGACATTTTTCTGAGAATTTTCGGAAAATGACGATATTGAAGAAGCAATGGGAAATCCCACGTAAATATTAATCTAATATACCCATTTTTGGGCACAAAAAATCTTTGTAAGCCTATTCAACACACTTCCTCGAAATCTTTGTTATTTCTTCTCAACGTGAAAATTCTTTTCAACCTTAACTCAACAAAGGCATGGAGAAAACGATGTTGCTTTGGTTGGATAGAACGAATCCAAAGAAAGTAATATCTTATTATGGCTAAAGCAAAAAACATAAAAGCCTTACTGCGTTATGTGAGCCATTATATTATATAACACATTTGCTATAACTAAGCTGCTATTCGGTTTCGTTTCTTACAATAATATATAATAACACAGAGAATGAGACATAGGTATAAAACGTTGTTTACCTTGTTGTTACGAGAGGGGAATCTCCATCCTTCGGAACGTTCAATACGATTTGCTTCGCTTTGTTTCCAATGACGGACCATCGGTAGTAGGTATAAAAAGTTGTTATCCAGAACATCCACGAGAAAATCATAGAAAGATATACCAATCTTTTGTCTAGAGGTATGAGAGTATTCTTGTGAACCTGATAATGCAGGTTATGTAAGTATTTTTTTGTCGTTTCCTGAATATTTCTACGATTTTTGACAAACAAAAAACAAATTAGCTTTCATCTACATCTAACCAATTAGCTTTCATCTATGTGTTATAATGGAATGAAAATTTAATTAAGCGCATTACGTGCTATCAGTAGGCTCAATATAGATGCCATCATGTAGTATTTGATGTGGATTCCTTAAAGCATGTTGAACTGCGGGGTGATCTGGATCAACTCCTGGTGGGGGTGGAGGGCTGTGTCCTGGAACGATGCCTCCGATTTCAATTGAAAACTCCCCTGGATGTCGAGCCGTCCTCCCACTACCTATATCCAATGGGGAAATCGGTTGTCTTACAGGTCCCAGAGGAATTGGAGGAGGTGTATGTCTATAGAGGTGATGAGGGCGGTGGTGGGGATGATGATGTGGGACAGGGGGAAACATTACAGGGAAACGATGATGTGGGGGTGGAAATGGCCGATGAGGTCCATGGTGAACTATTGGATGTACATTGGATGGAACAGGCTCCGGAGGTCTCGGTAAATGGTCATGAAGGCCTGGTGATGGCATGCTGGAACCTACTGAAAAATGAGGATACCGACCAGCTGTCACGAATGATTGTTCACTTTGACCTACCAAACTACCTTGAAAGTGAAAATTAGGCTGAGGAGGAAGCTCTAAGGGAAACAAATTACGAGCAGGTGGCAACTTACTATTAAGTCTACCATTATGAAGCGGAAATCTACTCTCATCCAACAGCCCAAATGGCGGGGGTTGTACAGGCATCCTACTACCAACTCCTACAAATTCTACATGAGGAGAGGGCGGTGGACTATGCTGCATAATATTTTCAGTTTCTTCTACGAAAGCATTTTGCAGTGCTGGCTCATGTATTTCAGCCATGTGAGAAGGAGAATTGTGGGGCAATGCAGGAAAATGATGGTCAGATTCATCTACTTGATGTTGCTCATTAGAAAAGCTGGAAGCAGTGATAATTCCACCTTGCTCCTTGTGGTGGTTAGAAGGATAATTCATTGATGCAGACACACTAATTAACGGATACTCAGCTGAATTTAGAGCTGTTTTCATTTGAAAATGATTATCATGTGCATCATGATTACCATTTATAACTTCAACTTCAGACGTGTCCTCCCTAACGGGAAGAGAAATTGGGTCGAATCGAGACTCCATGTTGTAAGTGGTTGATGACGATGGTGCAGTGGGTTCCATCATGTCTCCCGACAAATTCTCAGTTGACATGGACGAAGCCACTGTCAATGAGGTAGGCTTAACAGATGACCTCACGGGTGTAAGCATTAATTTTTCTGTGTCAAGAGTTATTGCGTGATTTCTTCTGTTTATTTCATTTTCCATACTAGCATAACGATTTTCTAAAGATGACTTTATTGGTTTAGATGGCCGCATGAGTTTCGGGTTATTATGTGGGGTCTTCCTATCTCTTTTCACTGGTTTTTCAGTAGCAACATTATGATTCGGAGGTTTGCTGGGTACTCTTCTCGTAATAGTTGCATACTTGTGTTTCAGATGTTTTGGAATAGATACTAATACAGTTCGTTTAGGTGACCCTTTCCGGGTTGAAGTGGTTTTTCCTGTGTCTATTACTTTAATAACAGATTTAGAGTTAGAAACCTCATTCATGTCGTAGTATTTGTTGGCATTCGCAGAAATAGACTTTCCCTTCTTCATTGGTTTAAATTTCATAATGGTTCTATGCTTCCCAGCTCCATCCGTTAATGAAGTAAATGTTCTCCCGTTTTCCAAACTTCTATCAGCAAACTGACCCGATTCTTCGGGAGCAACAGAAGGTCCCATTAGGATTTTCCATCCATCTTTCTCAACAAACCCGGCTCGCATGCTTGGTAATAATGGACCCGCATCTCCAGAAATAAGCTGTGAGCCGGAGAATCTCGGTGATGTTCTCTTTTCTTCCTCTGTGCTCTTTCTCATGAATGCTGATTCCAAGGAAGAAGACGCTAATGATTTTGTCTTTCCATTTTTACCCTTCCTGGAGTTGCTGCTTGCTGAGTTAGCAGTAGATGCTCTAGATATTGCAGCAGTTGATTCCGTAAGCTTGGTCGGTTTACGCTCACCGCTACCATCTCGGCCCTCTCTGAGTCTACTTCTGTAATTAATACCTCTTTGTTCGTCTAAAATATCAAAGTGAGGATCAGGCTTCGAGGGTCTCATAAGCACAGGGGCATATTGATGCCCAGAGCGTTGGCGATGAGATGATGAACTTGATGGCTTTGTTTTAGAAGATTTCGTTTTGCTTTTTGATGAAGATGACGCAGCAGCTACGGATAAAGATGTTGACAGTACTTGTGCTGTTATCACTAGACAAACTAGCACTTCAAATTTAACCAACTTTTGTGGAAACATGTTGTTCCAATGGTACAGGTTTTCACCACCAACAATAACACTTACTTTTACGTAAAAGTAAAATCATTATTTCGTGAAGTTTTGGTAATGAAACTGAAATCTTGAGAATTATTCAGAAAGTTAAGCACAAGTGGTAAACCATATAATTTTCCCCTGATCAACCTTTCACTGGTACACATGCGAATTGCGCAAAGACACTTGTTAAACTGAGACAATGTCATGATCGTAGAATATAATATGACCCAATCAGTCACACAATCAGTATGCACAATGATGCGCAATGAAAAGTGACATTATATGTTCAACAAGGTACGTATAGTGTTCAATTTTTAAAGGGACTAGATACCTTTGTGAGCAAGGTTAGTAGAATATAGTTTACTCATTGTTTTAATTTTAATTATGATACATACAGAATATATGAAATATAAAAAAAAAACGCATATGGGTAACAATAAGTAACAACGATATTATACGATGTTTAAAACCACCCGTGTATTAAGTTGAGGGAAAATGCGAATACGTAGGAAAACGAGATTGCATTAGCGGAAATGCTATATCTCATTGTACTGAACAAGATAATCTGTGTCAAAGAGTATGGTAAAAGGTAAAAGTTTTCTGTGGATTCGCCTAGTTTCTGAACGAACGTGGGAACTAGCTTTATGAAGTGTTCTGCAGAAGTTGAATCCGAAATATTTGCTGTATGACTATGACTTACTCATAATTGCATGCTACAATGAAGATACTATCTTTTTCATTTTACCTCTTGAGCATTGAAATTCATAGAATTAAATGAAAACGACGTGTGGGAAAAATGTTCTAAAACAATTGGTGCAACATTTTTTCTAAAAATATGATTCATTGTGAAGTGTTAAATAAATTTGATAAGAATTACAATGGACAGAGTTTGGTTATTCCTTTCAGACTTCCTTCCCAATCATTTTGCCTCGTTTAAAAGTAGTACTTCCGAGGTTTTTTTTCAGAAGATGCAATTGATAAGGCTGCTGCAGCTTTTTTTGTGTAAAAAGCATACACACCGGTAAAATGATGTCAAACGATCCCCATACTTTACAACTAATTGTATTATAATATAATTGAAGGTCACACTTTTTGGCAAAAATGTGCTAATTTAAATTTAAAATGAGTGTCACCATAAACAGTAAACGGTCTTGGCTTACATTTGAAGAACAGACTTCCTCTGATTGAGGAAATCATGTAATAATGTTGTACATGTGTTGGTATATTAACCTATTCTATGAAAAATCTTTTTGATAATCAATATGATGATGCTAAGATGCAGATTAGATTCGTATAGCAATATTTGGTGTTATATATCTGGAGACAACTGTTAATTTAACCAATTCGCAAAAATCAACGTTCTAAACAAACTCATTCATTAATTTTTTGTGCTCTCTTCATTGACTGCCTGGGATTCCCTCAAAGTTAATAATTTCTGCTGGTGGTTGAGATTAAAATGGCTAGCCGTATAACTTCTATTTTGGCAACTGTAGTCATCTTTAGTGTAAGCTGCTTTGCATCCGATCCTCATGAGTCCATGTCAAGAAGGACGCCATCAGGAATTCCATTTTATTTAAACAATCGAAATTTTCATGATGTATTTTACACTAGTTCAGGATTGCTGATATTGGAATTTCAGACAGTTAATAACACACTGAAACAATATAAGCCTTTGAAAGCGCTTTCGAGTGACAGTGTAAAAGAAAAGACGCTTGTTCAGAGAGGAGAGGTTTATAGTTCTGTGCTCGATAATTGTCAGTTAGGGGACCTTTTTCATGGATTTTACTTAACGGAAACTGAGCGAGTACATTTTTTTCGTCAATTGGACCATAGTTGTTTTAAGAGTAAATGGGAATACAATAAAGTTGAAGATTTGTTCTTCACCGATTCAAAGGATCAAGATGAATTATGGATGCAGGTGTTGAATGATTGTAAATCCAAAAAAATTCCAGACTCAATCATTACCCCAGACCAACTACTTAACTTTATCGACAATTTTAGACAAACAAGTTTGATGCCGATGGGATTGCAGCTTTCATTACCTTTATCAGATATGTCGGTATATTTTAAAATTGAGCTAAGTAGTTGTGCATTCTCCGCTTCATCGTTCATTGTTGCCATTCAGATTCCTGTCAATTCAATTCCTGAAGAGACTGGATTATCGGATTATCAGGACTACACTTTGATTCCTATCCCTCTATGGATGCCGGATGAGCCAGGAACAATTTGTCGCTTAGAAGACCATTCTTCTGGGTTGACAACAGACTTGGAAGGAGTTTATCATTACAATTTCAAAACAGGAGAAATTGTACCAGAAAGTAACTTATTGTGCCATGCTTTGGGTGAACCCATTTGTTTCTTCCCAAATCCAACTTTAACAAAGCGATCCATGAAGAAAAGTTGTGCACAAGCTATTATTGAATCAATGGACGAAGATATTGTGTGTGAAATGAAATGTGATCCGGCTGCACTATATAGCCTTCCCGTAATTCGAAAAGTGTCCAGCGATCGGTACATGATAGTTGCAAATTTGGCATCCAATGAGGAGATTCGAATCGAGTGTCCACCTTTCCAGAAAGAAGAAGCATTAGTGTTTCCAATCACTGGTGCATTAGAGGTTATTCTGCCATGTGACTGCCATATACGCTACCGGGAAGCAATTTTCAACTCAACAACTCCGTGTGGGTCAGAATTTTCGAAAATTCCAATAAACTTTCCTGGAAATTTTGACATTCGTGATGTTAGCAGTGAACTGCTTCAGGAATAAATGATTATTGATTACAAATGCATAATGGAAAATTGTAACCAAAACATAAATTTTTACTTTCAACCAGAATGCGTTTGAAATAAAAGTTATGTTAACAACATAAATGAATCAAAATTAATACCTTCAGCATATTTCCTTTTAATTTGCTTTCAATTTTGCACGACACACGCCTGCCAGCTATAAGTGCGCATTGTTGTCGCCAGAATTAATAATGATGAAAATGAGATTAAGTATTTTGTCGTCTTTGTATAGAAAATATAAATATCATAATCGCAATTCACAATGCAATTTCGCCTTCAAAATGTCGCCCTAGTTTGTATTCAAGTATTATTAATAATAGATAGAGGTTTTTTCTCCTTCATTAAAAAACCACAGGTAGTTTGTGAAGCATGTCTGAAGCAAGCACATCATTATTCTAGATACAAATTACAAGTCCGTACAAAGTGCAAATAGGCAGCGCAAGTGTCAGTGTCAGTTAGTTGTACTGGTACATGAATGATGAAACGTTTTTTATTCTTGCTTGCATGTGTGGCATTCTACAGGGAAAAGGAAGCTGCTATCTTGTCACAACTCACAAACTATGCTTTTGTGTAATACTGTGCCAATAGGCCGGAAGATAAAGTAAGAAATAATACGTCAAACAGTAAGTACGACTAATGTATATTACTACTACCTACTTAAACTACCATGTACTCTTAATGTCAACGATTACAAGTTTTGAGAGGATTTTTACCAATTACTTTCTACAAATAGCTCCGTGCTTGACTACAGGTCATGTACAAGACAATATCCCGTGTACTTTATATCAGACTGCATGGTGTCAATTATTATAGATTTCGTTCGTCTCAAAGTAAATGAAAGTTTAATTTGGTACGCGTTAAAGAAAATATTTGTGGCATCATTTCTTATAGGAAGTGACAAGCAATAGTGTTCAGGCACGAGCACATCTCCAATATCGAACACACAGGTGTGTGTTATGTCTATGTGATACTTGTGGATGTTGCGTTATTGAATAGGGCAGAAAATTGCAAATGAGTGCAATCAGTCAGGTGGGAAAATATTTCCGTCATAAGTTTCAATGTTAAACCTTCAATTGTATATAATGTGCATGATTCCTTTTGTATTGTAAATTGCAACCTAACATTCATATAGATAGTACTTTTTCTACACCACCGGAGGAGTGCCATAATACCAGGAAATTTACATAGAACGACATCACAAAAATTATTATTTTTTAATGTTGAACTTTAGTACAAACACAATAAAATTCATCGTATTGAGATTAATATAATGCACGCATTGAATAATTGAATAAGCAGCAGTAGCATGTGCTGCTGTTGTGATTGCCGTGAGTCGTGCATGAATATTTTTAAGGCAGCTTAATTTATGTCATGAACAATTTAATGTCTGCTCTTACCAATCATATAATTTCGAGCATATAAATATGACGTTGCTGAAAAAATAAAACAAACTCTGAAATTCTAATGCCGGCGGAATCATGTTCGTTATTGTAATCCATTTAAAATGTAAAGTTTAATAAACAAATATTAATATTTTTTATTCCTTCCTATAAATATATATTTCTCGTTTCATTACAGGAGTATAAATAGTAACTTACATTTAAAAAGCATATATTACCTAAAGTTAGCGAAATGAGACAGTCAGTAAATCGTCATTGTAATTAAAAATATGCGTTTCGTCCTCACCCAATCTTAAGTAGTAAATTATCGCAAAATAAATTAGTATTTACAAGTAGATATTATTTTTTGTCAGTGAATGGCCTAATCAAAGTGAGCAGAACAAGTGTGTAATAGTCATTCATAAACAACAAAATACAATTGACAACTTCATTCTGTATGCATTTTTTTACAAACATATCTTTCTTCACACATAATAACTTATTATTTTCTTTTCGCTAGAATAAGGACGTCAGAGAAATGACAATGATTCCTTGCAATACTGATCGCGTACTCACCTATTCACACATTCCCTTGCTTGTCTACTCAGATTATACTTTTACAATTACAACAATGATTGCTTCGTAGAGGACACCTAATAAATTGCTTAAAAGATATCTAAATTTGCCCCACTTACTAAAATAGATACTAAAAAACATTGCTTTAAATTTGGCTTTGACTACTGTCCGTTTTGAAATAAATAAGTATCGTTATATGTGTGTATCACTGATTATTGATAAGCTGCACTTGTGCCCATTCCCTGAGGAAACTGTCCGCAGCACTACCATATCCTGTTGTGTTAATAAACGGCATCGCCATCGTGGCAAGTGTTCCATTCTCTGGAATGACAAACCCCGTCACTGCACGAGGCGACGATTGCTCTTCTTCCTCTTCATCTTCCATTCTCCGAGCCATATGTCCTCCTGGCCCACTCACGACTACCAAGTTGTTAACACTAGTTGCATTAATTGTCTTCCCGTTGTCTTTGTTGTCTCTACCAGCTTCCGCCTTGGTTTTAGACACCAGCGTCTTTTTACTGATTCCAGTGTGGGATTTCGCTTGATTGGCCGGTTGTTGCTGTTGTTGCTGCTGCTGTTGCTGCTGTTGTTTAACCTGCTGCTGATTCTTGAGCTCCTGTTGCTGCTGCTTTTGTAGAATTTTCTGTTGCTTCTTAATGTACTGATTCCTTTTACGATTGCGAAGATTTACCCGGTTATCCGTCTTTTCATCATCTTCTTCATCCTCATCAGAATCCTCCTCCTCTATTTCTTCATCCCTGTAAACGATTTTGGGTCCTTCAGGGATCCTTTTGAGTTTTGAGAGGAGGCTGTACTCCCCACGGAACATGCTTGTGAGATCGTTGTAGACCCCTTTGATTTCTGACCACAAGTCTGAGTTTTGGTTGACATCATTGTTGGTGTTGTCGTAATGGTAGTTATTGTTGGAGCCACTGCCTATATATGTACTCGTATTTAGGTCTTCCTCGTCTAAATCGTGCCTATGGTCCTTCTTTCCCATTCTTCCAGGTGACAGGAAGAGGGGAAGTAACAAAGCAAAGATGGCTGTGAACGCTATAAGTCCTGCAAGTATGAACCAGGAATTTGACCATGAAGTGGCATAACTGTCTTCATAGTACTGGTTGACTTGGTGGTCAGACGCTGCGTATGGATGATAAAAGTCTTCTATATTGCCAGGGGCTATCACTTGATCTGCTACAGCTGCCTGAAGCTTTCTGGTAGGATACTGACTGCCAAAAATATTGTTCAGGTTGAGTGCACTGAGGGCGTTCTGGATGCGATTTCCATTTCCTAAATATTCGGTAGACGTTAGCTCATACTTGTTTTTGTGCCCGTAAGGACCTGTATTATCGGGTGCTGATGATCCCAGGTTGGAGTGTAGACCGGGATCTGTGTGAAGGGAATAATAATTTCCAATGCCACCGTCATGATGGTGGGCTATTGGGTCAAATTGGTCGTAATTGGGATTTACAGGCTGACCTTGATTCATCATCCCGTATTCGTCATGTTCACCCGCATTCAAAACCCTGTCTGACTTCATCCTTGTGCTTTCCATTAGAGCCGAATATTTGGATGGATTCATTAGTGGTAGGTGTGGTCCCGGTGTGCGGTGTATACTGCCGAGGTGAGCTCGAGCACGATCTTCGTTGGCGGCGTTACCTTGTAGTGAATTTCTGGAATATTCTGGACTATAATGAATGCCATGATTTGCACGGTCCTGATTACTATAAGAATGCTCATCCTCCATATCATTATGTCTGTCCTCAATTCTATTATTGAATCTACTAGCCGCATGCTCCAGTTCCTCTATCTCCTCCTTCCGGGTAATCTTTTTGAGTTTCTTCCTCCGCCTCTTTGGAAGCGTCTCTGACGATATTTCCTGCTCTGGTACAGCATGAGCTTCTGAGTTTCTTACAGTTGATGTAAAAAAGTCTTGGTCAGGATCCATAAATACAGCATCAGAAAGATCCGCTGCACTAGGACGGAAGTGATGTGGTGATCTGTCTTCTTGGTAGCGGTCATCTACGGCGTGCATGCTAGGTTCTCTCACGATACTGTAGGGATATCTATCTTCTTCTCCCGAGTCGCCATGAACATATACTATATTTTCAGTTGAGCTATGCCTCAAAGGCTCCCTTGGCCGCTGATGGAGGGACTGTTCTCCCGAGTCCATTGGGACATGCAAATTATAAGATTGCTGCCCATTATCATATCCATGTACGGAAGTATCTTCTAGTGAAATCACAATGTGTGGGATGCCTTTCACTTTAACTCTTTTTGATTTTGAACCAGTGACTTTGCCTGTCCATGTGCTTGGCGCAGATGAGTCGTCCTTGCTACCCTCTGCTTTCTCTGGAGAAGGTTCTTGCTGCGAAGGTTGAATGGCAGGGGGTGGTGCTGCCACGACTGACACTTTTGTTTCCGTCGCATGATCCTCATCAGCCATCAAATCTTCTGCTTGATCAATGTGCGTAAAATTTTTGTAAGTTTCGAATTCCCAATCGTACAAACGATGATTTCTTAGATTTGGGTCAGTAACGTGATTAAATGGAAGTAATGATGTGTCTCCATGCTCAGTGTCATTATTAGAGCTTCCATTATTATGCAAACTTCCATTGGAATTTGCTGAGGGGAACACATTTTTATTTGACCTATATCTTGATGAAAATCTGGTAGACTCTCTGTTTCTTTTCCGTGGTCGGTTAATAGCATCCTGCCAGATTATGCCATTTTCCTCTGTAGAGCTTGCAACTCGATTGCTTGCAGTGTCATCGGGAAATTGTTCTGTACTGCTTTCACCGGCGGCGGCTGCAGTGGTGTCTCGATAAGTACGGTCAAGGGCTGAAAGTACGTCTGTCACAACTGGGTCAAGTTTACCTTGCTTCGGTCTTAATTTATTTATGAGTGTATTAATATCTTCGGGACTAGTTTGGCTTGCATCTACTCCAGAAAGATGTGAAAGTAATTTGCTGGAATGTGTTTGCACGAGCTCTTTCAGACCATCCGATGATTTGCCGTCGATGATAGACTGTATAATGGGTATTCCTATTGATTCTGGTGGTGCTCCTTGACCACAACATATCAATGAGCTAACTAGCAGAAATACATACACATTTTGACACAACACAATGGGGTTCCACTCCCATGAACTTAAATTAATCTTTGATTTCATTTTGAATGTTTTTGAGTAAATATTCAAGAGAGAAATATACTCTGGAAGAAACTTTGCTTAGCTTTTGACAAAGAGCAACAGTTGTTAAAGTGTGTATCTCACTCATTAGGACGAAAGTCGAAAGTTATTGCACCGATACCTGCACCACTTATTCATTCTGATTATATAACTATCTCCCCGCTCAGATTTGCTCCGTGAACAGTAACTATTTCCAGTCAATCGTTAAAAAAACGATCACATTTTTACTCTCCAATAATCACAATAACATCTTTTATTGTAGTGGATTCATGCAAAAAACTGTCACGTCACTGGAGACACTATTCAACATGCTGACAATCACGATTTTTTATATTTCTTACGGAGTACAGGAATAAGCGGAGAAAAGAAACAAAGGCTAGCACAATGAGCTTTCATAGGTTGTGTGAGTAGATCAAGAATGAAAATACCCAGACGAAAGTTGCAAGGAGTTTTTGGTAAGACGATTAATAGTTATTTTTATGTTGTGTGTGTGAGGCTAAATGCGTGACGTGGAGAGGGAAAAGAAAAGAGAATTTCATAGTGCACACCGATCCATACAGTTTTGGCTAAATTTTTATAAAAAGTCTCTTTCCTTCTGTTTTTAAAATTGGCATTGGTATATACTACCTTGCAAATTCAATGTTGTTGATGACCAGTGAGTGAGTGGGTTAACCATAGCCGTAGCACCTTCTGAAAGGGACCGTAAATAATTGCAACTCCTTGTTTCATCTACTTACACTTATAATGTAGACACATGCATCTGTTAGGTTTTAAGGATAAAGTTCTCTTTTTCTTTATTATCGCCAGCATCATCATCATCAGTGCATTAGGATTTTCATCATGGTTCTTTCATCTGCATTGTATCATTCTTCATTCATTTTTGTCTATTTCTGTTTTTGAGCCTTTTTTCTTTATGCGTAACACACTGCAGTATTATACTGCTTGTTTTTCTTCTAACGCCTCCTCGTGCCTTGTCTGTTTGTAGATATTGTGAGTGAAGGTTTCGTTTGTTGAAGCTCTATTAATGCAAGAGATGTAATAATAATAGTATGTCCCAGATGTTTTAATAGTCTTGTACCTATTTTTGAACAGGCTCAAATTCAAGCCGAAATTGACATTTCAGAGCAATTCATTCACCTTTTTATTTGTAGGTATTATATGGCATGGCCTTCATCATTAAAGTAATGCAGTGAGTGCAGATGCCACGAACTTATTTTTAAGAAGATTGATTGAGTACAGTGATAAATGATAATGAAAATGTTTTAAATCATGGCAAAAGGTATAAAAACACATTTTTAGCCCTTGTAACAACGAGGGTATTACACTTGCACGGGTGAATTTGAAGCAGTGGATGTTGCACACTAGTGCTCCACTTATGACCTGATAGATACAGTGAAGGAGAAGAAGAAGAAAAATTTTGTAAAAAATTGAAGTGTAAAATCTTTCCAATAATTAGGCACCATAAATGTGTTGCAAATGTAAGGGCAAGGAGCATGCGAAATTGATCTATGAAGCCCCTCACAGTGAAGACCGTACTCACTACCTATTAATGCATTGTGGTCACTCACCCTAAATTCATGTGCACTATATTTACAGCAACACATTTGCAAAGTATAAATTTCAATGCATTAAATCAGTTTTAATGAAACAGTGAAATAGAACAACAAGAGCAGAACAATATTGTGTTATCTTTTCTCCTACTCCGAGAAAGTGCAATTTGGCATTTAAAAAGTAAATACACCTATCTTAATAATATCTGCAGGCGGGGTTTTCACAAAATACATGCACTAATTTTTATGCAAGTGTGTAATATGTAATTTAGTTAACTTTGTGTGATTATTGTTATGCTGTCGAATATTATCTATTACATGATTTGCAATTGAAGGTGATGCCAATATATAAGCAATTATTATGAAACAATTTTAGCATTCTGATTCACGAAATCAGTGAGTTCAAGAGGTTATTGTTGCATACATTATAAATCATATAATACGTTCCGCTTTGCATCCCAAATTGGCTCGCAATCTAAGATCCCGACTCGCGCAAATAAATGGTAGTGTGTGATCCTTTTTCCTTCTGTTTTAACTTCTCAACTTCACAGAAGCATGCATGCGAGAAAATATTATCGAATCGTAATAGTAACCTACCTGCAAGTAGTATCAAGATATGTAACGAATTATTAGTATCTTGTAAAAGTATACTAGCAAGACAGACTGATTGTTCTGGGCAAAGTTCTCAGGGGTAACTGGAGACGTGCCTTTGTTCTGATTCCACATAAAAGAACAGAAAATCCTTAACAAGAAATACAAACAATGCGTTTCATTTCATGCAAGACGGTGTGATGAGTGTTGGGATAAAGACGATCATGAATCCACGCTGCGATTTTTCTGATTCCCGAGAGAGTTACGTGTATCTATTTCTCGTAAGATTTTCATGGCTGACAAGCCAAGCAGATCGGCAGATTACTCGGCTTATCCCGTAAGCAGGGGACTGAGAAAAACTTCAAAAGTGATGTAATCGTGGTAATACATTTAGCGAGAAACAGAAGCATCTCACCACACAGCCTGAAGTGCGATTGTTGTTGCACAAGCTTGATAAGACAAACACTACCAATGCGAAATTCTTGAATCGTGTAAGTTGTAACAATAGCCTAAAAAATAAATGCAGTTGAACACTGAACATAGCTGTCATAATCACAATCAGTGTGTATGGGACTGGTTCAGTCAAATGCAAATAAAATGTTTTTGCATCCTTCAAATAACCCTTTCGTCCTGACTCTCACACTATCTGCAGAATGATAAAGCTTTCCCTGATCCACAAGCTTTGAAACAGATGTGCTTACTCACAGACAAAAATCGTATATGTCGAATTTTACTATTTGAAAACTATACCTGCGCTCCCCATTTTTATTGTTCATGAATCATGATGATCATGTTCCGTTGTACCAAAATTATGTTACAAATAATGCTCACAAAACATACAGGATTCAAGTCGCAAAAACGGATTTTATTGTTACTTTGGGTTTGAATCTGGTAAATGTGGGCAGTTAGTTATTCCTTTCCTCCTGTGTATCACACAACGTAATTTGCTTTGGTTATCTATCTCTTATTATGATGAGTGGCGAGACGAATATATATTGCATTGGGAAGAACACGACGAACAGTATACATAATCAAATCCAAAATTCAAATTTTATGACTTTCATTGTAATAAAACTGGGGTTTCCTCTGCCCACGCGAAATGTTTTCGTATATGTGAGTGAAGGCTCACGGTTGGGAGTTGGGAATTTTGGTTCTGTGTAGTATTCGTCGGTGGATGACCGTTGAAACCGTTGTAAGTGTATGGTAATAAAACCTCTGCACACTAGGTCATTAGTTGAGTTGATGGTTTCTTCAATTCTGAAATTGGTCTGTTCCTCTTCTTTGTTTAATCTTTATCATTTAATAATTGATTTTACGGACGTCATTTTAATAGCTGATAGCGGTAACATTTTAGTTTTGCTTTACATGTAGCCGCGATGCTTTGTTTAAATGCAATAAATGACGGTAACATTCAAAAGGTTCAGTGGTCTGGATTAATTAAACCGAAAAGACATATTCTTCATAGACATAAATCACACATGTAGCATGAGGAATAAAATAGTTTTTATTGGTGGTTTCATCTTTCTAAGCATTTCTCAGTTATTTGGGTTTCTTGAGACTATTTGTTGGTTGAATTTATCTATCAAAAGGAAATTTTAAAATAATTTTCATGATTCACAGTACTATATTACTACCACTGCACATTTATGATGTTATTTTCACCTCATTTGTATAGGTGTCCGGAACTTGCAGTTAATTTAGTCATGATCAAGTATGTTGTATACGAAAATTACTTTTGATAATCGCCATGAATTGATGATGACTAAACAAAGATTTGAAAGTGTACATCTTTTACGGGAATGATAAATACAGTCTCTCAAAAATTTTCCTATCTCATGGTTGTGCTCTAATTGCTTTGAATGTTACCGAGTTCTGTACATAAAGCCAAAAAATGACTTAATGTTCATTCTAGTCATAAAAATCATAACAATACAAGCCACTAGTTACACATTCCTGTGACACCTTATCCTTTTGGCGATAAGTTTTTTTTCGAAACCATAACCGTAGCATTCTCTAAAAGTCTAAAGTCATCATGATATGACGGATAATTGTAGGGAATGACTTTGGGACTGGGACAATCTAAAAAATAACACGTAATACAAGAATCGCGAACAAACCAGTATCAAGTAAAAAATGATAACGTTTAAAGTATGCACCCACGCCTACTTCATCTTCATCTCCGCAGATTCAGACACACATGTCAAGTAGGTACACTATCTTACAGAAAGGAAAAGGAGAGCAACTTGTGGGTCCCGAGTGTGAAGACCATGCACCTCAACAAACAATGTAGTATGGAACGCTAGAACGATTGAAACATTAAAAATGAAATGGATCTTTATCTCACCCTATTTTCTAGTTTCAAGTTAAAATTATGAATTATCATAATTGAGTCCAAAAATGACCATAAGTTTTTTAACTCGAAAATATTTTTCGATGAGACCTACCTATTCATGATAGTCTGCTTGTTATATTATTTGAGGACTAAACAATTCTGATGTAAAGAGCCAACAATGATGATACCTAATATTTTTAGGCATTATACATAGGTATCATCATTGCAAAATTTTAAATTAAAATTTACGCATCTCAAATTGAGATGGATCAAATGTTGATCTACATTTAGTAATTTAGTTCTGTATAATATTGTTACTTCAATATGAAGTGTCAAAACAACTTTGATTTTGACTCTATGATAATTATTCTCTAAATGTTGAGTCACAATCTATCTGAACGAGAATAAAAATGCTTGTGTGGTTCAAAATAAGCAAACAATTATTGTTGTACCATCGCACTGGGCTGAATCAGTTATCTTGCCAAGCATAAAATTGAAGTCGTTTCAGGTAGCCCACTGTAACAAAGGATGGCCTGCGTAGATAAAAATAGTATATATTTATTTATAAATAGTTATTACCTGTGTACCTATGCACGTTAAGTTTAAATACCAATTTACGAAGGGGAAAACAGCTAACATGCTAACACGGGTAATAATTTTACAACAATGTAGAAAGCAAAAAATAGCTTTCTTTTTCATGTTTACTATTTGCTCATATGCCATTGCTAAATTAGCCAAATACGCATCGCAAATTAGGTAGTAAAAACGTCACAGAAGAGATACTTTCTTATATTGAATTTCGGAAGTGGAAGTACTTGCGCTAGGTACGCATTGCTGATAAATTAGGTAGGTAGTTAACCTATATAGTAGAATCCCGCTATATCGGCACCCCAAGGGGAAAATAAATGTGTCCCTTATAGAGGCAATGCCGTTATAAAGAGATTTTGTAATACAGGTTTTAAATACAAAAAGAGTATAAAATACCCTGCCGATATAGAGGTAAATCCGTTATATCCAGGTGCCGGTATAACGAGATTCTACTGTACATCTAAGCTTGACTTTCGATTGGGTTATTATGAATTGAACAAAATACACAGGGAATATTATTTATCTACTAAAACTAAACACTAAAAAGATGCATATAATATGGTTACCGATGAGCACGCGATCATTGTTTTAGTGCAATAGTTAGACCGAAAGAAGTTTGGTTTAGTTTAGCAAGTTGCTTTATTATCACCTGAAAATTTTGCTACAAAACATTATGCACACCCAAAAAATCTGGGAAGAATTTATAAAACGATTTTATGAACAAAACAACGACTTCATGTTCTAGACTGATCTTCGCTATCAATACTGTGTTCTGGTCTCAGTACTTCTGGAGGTGGAAGTACTTTTGCAAGAATGTCTGCATGAGAAATCAATTTAGGACTAGATGATCGTAAGAAGTGCGTAATGTCGAAAAATCTTGCGGTCACTAAATGAAGAAATTGACTACGCTTTTGCTCGTCGAAATAACAACACAACAGTCTCTTGCTAACATAGTCCCCCACAGTTGAAAGAGTTCCAATCATTTTGCTTGGAGATTCATTAGTCTGATTCATTACAAAAGCAAGTTTCTTCTTTTCGTACATCTGAAGTCTGTGGGCTGGAACTATCTGTGTTTGGAAAGGAAATCCAACTTTCTCTGAATAAAAGGACTCCATTATATTTTGCAAGTTCACTGCTTCTTGATTCATTTCTTCTTCATTTCGACATGCGACTAGTACCTGTACCGCATGACTCTGATAATATCCTGGTTCTATCAAAAAGAAAGAAATGCCCATGAAAACATCTTGTTCTTAAAATGCACTTATAGTTAAGTATGACAAATGACCTGCACTTACTCGTTTTCTGCGACTCGTAGGATCTTCCTATCACAAAGTACCGTAATGGTAAAATATTTGCGTCTTCGATAATAGACTGAGCAAATAAAACTAAGAAAGATGGAAAGGAAGCTCCTCCAGCCAGATAAGTGGTATGTTCCAAACCTTTCTTTGCATTGGGCTATGGCAAAATAATGAATTCAGTGATTCAGTGCGAATAAAAAATATATGATCGTTATCCAAAGCGTTTTTGGCCGGTTATTTAGCCTGTACCTCTCTTATCCTGAGAAATTGTGATTGGTCGATCCCAGCTCCCTGGAGTATAATCCGTTTTACATATTCTGCATTGCCAGTTTCAACGAATCCGCCATTCAAAAGATGAGACTGAGCACGACCCCTTAAATCAATGTCTAGCCAGGCCGTTTGCCCGACAGGAAACTCGGCTAGAAGTCCAGGCCCTACATCAAAATCAACCAATATTTTCTAAACAATTCTATTACTTTTATCATTGAATAAACCAGATATAAGGAGCCTTTACCACAGTGTGTTTCTATTGCTGTATATTCAGGATGCTGCCACGGAGGAACCTTAGTGGAATTTATTTCTTTCAGTAGTTTTGCAGTTTCACTTGGAGTTTCTTTATCCAGCACATTTGGCAGGGAAATGATAAAGTCTACTAGCTCGTCATTAATTTCATTGAACTTATTTTCAGCCTCCCTAATTTCTTCACGTAGCAGTCGGCCTTTCTCTTTTAACTCTAATAACTCGTTACTTTTCTCAGTTTTGTCGATCTCTTCTTTGACTAATGCTTGATATTTTTCAGTGTTTTCTGCTCTGAGCCTTTTTACATTTTCCTTCAACGCTTTATACTCCTGTGCCCGTTTGAAAAGCTCTTTAACCTCTTTTACTTGTTTGCGAGTAAGCTGCCTCTTATTTATGGACTCTTGTAATAGTTCCTCATTTTGTATTACATTCTTTACATCTAAAAATGGCTGCAGTTGGCTTCCACTAGTTTCCGTTAATCTGAATACATTTTGTGTTGAGTAGTTAAGCTGGTTGATATATGCGATGGGAAGCAATCGCCTAAAACAATACACAAAATTTTACCTCCAACAAAATTTTAATTTTAATGTATGATAGGAGTTTTAGTGATTTCGAGTAATTCAACCTGACTAGTGATAGCTCGTGATGTATTTTGTTTCGAGAAGAAACGCTTGTCCCTGGGGAAAATGATGATAAGCATTTTGAATGCAATAAGTTTACGTTTCTTGCATAATGGAAATTCGAGTTTGAAAAAGATGAAGTCGCTGTCTGTATGGTCCGATGAGCCGTGGTTGTAGGAAGTAGAAATTTTCGAAATATCATGGTCTAAAATTAATAATTATTCAATTCATAGAGATCGACAGATAAGGTGTTCTATATAAAAATTTATTTTTCATTGAAGCGTCTTACTTAACAAATTTGAAGAATAAACACAAAAGATTTAATGGGACGAGAAATTCTCAGAAAACGAAGTTGAATAGGAACGATTTAAAGAACGATTTTATTACACAGACGTTGCCTCCACATCCATAGACTCTTTAAGGACTTTTTTCACTGGTGGTACGTAGCTTCCTCCTAGACCTCCTGCTCTTTCTGATTCTTCAATTGAATATGGAACCTCTTGCGTATCTTTAACCCGCTTCTTATGCCCTTTACTTCTTTTGTGCTCGTCAAGAGACTGTTGATTGATAAAGTGCCGCCTGTTAAATCCCGAGAAACATTAAATTTAGAGTGGACTTCAAACTTTTGTTTGTGTGTAGCAAAAACAATGCTATTACTATATCTATCACGTACATTTTAAAGTTTACATGACTATTATTAAATATTTGTTATCATGAATATCTTACGCGCAATGAATACAGTAGAACTGACCACCCCCTGGTAAGTCCAAATCCAGAGGTTGTTGTTCTAATTTTATACGTTTCTCAGGAATTTCTAAATCCTCCACAATTTGGTCAATGTCTCGTGTCCGTCGTTTTGTTCGATACTTTTTCTTTTCTGTCGTTATCCCATGATGATACTTCCTGCGTCGAGTTGGGCCCGGCATAACGATACTAAACTACTGACTCTCTCAGAAAGACAGCTAATCATACAGCCTAAGAACCTTCTATGACTACTAAGGAATTCGAAACCTCTCCAGTATTCGAATTTGAAACACCTGTCACCAGCAAAGAAAACTTTTCGAACCTAACAGCAGCAATCTTTATGCAATGCACGTGTTTTTTTGTTTATCTCGTCCCGTAATATGAATGCATGTGCTGTGCTATGCTCAGACTTGTTCCTCCTACACAGCAAAGTATTTATCAAATATTGCGCACACAATGTATCTTCTATGCACTCATCTCGAACACATACATTCGTTCGACGACCGGTATCAATGCTTGCTTGTTATTTAGGCAAGTACGATCTTTGTCTTTGTTGTTTTAGCTTTGCTTGGCTTGGGCTCCTAGAGATGGTTAGCGTTTACCCAAATACCCAGTATTTTTTCATTATCTTCAATTGCCTGATTGAAAGCCTGCTTGATTTCTGCAATATTTAA
>JAQIXW010001272.1:0-20376 GCA_034700685.1 Willowsia buskii | reverse complement strand
TACACTATATGGATATATATTTATAGCTCTCAAAAGTTGGGCATAATGTGTTGTGAAAGTAGCAAGCAGAATAATATTTACAACCAATTCACTACCAATATATTTGCTGAGAATAAATTATGCGCAGTAATACACTAATTTTGAGGAAGTTAGTTTTTGCGAAATATGTATCCTCAATCCATCCAATTAAATGCAATAGCGAAACGTTCTCTAGATCGAGTTGAAAACAAGGACGAGCGGAATAAAAGATGAAAGACGGCGTATATATAAAATGGGAAAATAACTGCGACCGGGATATTATGTTGGCAGCAGTTGTGATAGCAACAATGATTATTTGGTGTAGTAATAGCAGTTGAGTAATAACAAGGATGATTGCAACAAAAGAGCAAAACTTGTGCACAAAGTTTACCTATGGGACTGTCAAGCACAAATTACAAGTTATCTTAGTCATTACCATTATACTATTACGCCAAATCTGATAAAAAAAGTGTTCTCGTTCTTTCATTTCCATCTACCGCTTATTCTCTACGAAGAAGATAAGTGAGTAGTGAAAGGAAGATTTTTTTAGATGAGAGCTGGTTATGTAGACTAGCGATATTATGTAGATCACGCGTGAAGAACTCATGGCATTTATAGCTCCACATTTAATATTTATCAGAATTATATGTATCACATGAGTGTGTAGTAATAGTGACACGAATCAACAACAACGATGATGATGTAATATGATTCAACTTGATGGTAAGTAGTATTGACACCCACACACGTTCCATTTTTCGACATATTTGTTCATGCTGGAAGGATCATCTTCATTAGTCGATGTTTAAGTTTTTAACAAGCTATTTATGTACATTATCAGTTTTCCCTTCCCGAGAACCGAAATGCTCGGAGTTGACTAAAAATAAAATCCGGTGATAGCAAATGAAATAGAGACTACTTAGTTGTCAACTTTTGAACCATAAATTCTCCAACAATCTCAAACACAATTATTAACATTCAAGGAAGGTGTAAGTCCCTTATTTTATCTGAGACATGACTCGTTGACTATAATGTACATCGACAATGTGAATTTTATCTACGAGCTGAAAAGTTAAAGCTAAAAGTTACATCAGCCAACATTCAAACGACACAATATCTCCTTAAATGTCTTCCTTTTTTGTTTCATACTCAATGCGAGTGCTGCTAACATGGACTTAAAAATGTAACAACAGAGGAAGAGCAACATTATGAGAGCAAGTTTGAAGTTTAGAGGAGCCAAGAGAATGAGCAAGTTTAGTTGATAGAGTAAGGGCGAGGAAGAAAGGAGCGCAACTGAATATTTAATATGTGCAATTTCCACTTCATATCCGAGCATATTCGCAGAGGGACTTGTGAATGAGAAAAAATGTAGTGTCATTTTCCTTTCGATATCACTGTAGATAGGGCCCTAGAGACTTTCACTACAAGAAGGATGAGGATAATAATGTCGCCTTATTGCATTACACACCATCTGTAACGACATAATAAATGTAATAATGGGTCCTGGAGACTCAAGTCGACCAGCTCTGTTCTCGCTCTTATTCCACTTCTATTACTGCTGTATACGCACTTACTTCTCCAGCTTTTCTCCATCTACGTCAAACAGTCCGGAAACGTATACTATAATATGGAAGTAGAGTAACTGTATGGCAAACTGTTTTATGAACATGATGGAAACGAAGAATGTCGTGTAAAAAATGAAATGTGGAACTAGCGATAGAAATGTAGAGAAGAAAAAAATGTAATATACTTTCCACTTGGCTTGTATGATCCTTGGAAAAATATCCGAGTTTTTTTCACAGCCCCCCAGCATGGTTGGCCTTGCAGAGAAGAACGATCAAATTTTAAAATATATAAAAGACATTTATTGAGCAACTATCATCGTCAGCACTTACAGTCAAAAGGGAATATGTTTTATTTATTATTTATTGAGCTGATATGAATACCACTTATTATGGTTTTTGTAAAGAGTCCACATACTATCATACCAACCCAAAAACTGAAATGGTACATTGTCATTATGTCATCTCACAAAATCATAGACGAAATTGTTGGTATTGTTGGCTGATAGCATAAATATTTCCGATAGTGCTAGTCAAAGATTAAATCATCGGACAGTTTGTGTGACGGAGCGTCTTGCGTTTAGCTTTTGAGTGTCTATGGTAAAAACTGTGTATTTAGTTACAAGTTTTTCTGAAGCTTGTCGTTACTTTTTCTGTTAGGTTGAATTAAGAATAATGTATTATTATCCTTTTCTTGGAAGACCAAAACGAAAGGAGACTGAATTCCTTTGCTTTGGAGCGACGCTGTTCAAGCTAAAGACACCGCTTTTTTGTGGGTTCTTTTATTTTTCCGCACAGCCACTAGATAACATGATAGCAATGAGTGTATGGACCCGTAAATGACATGGTTTCCTAAGCTTAAACGAAGCTTGTAGAATATAAGTTCATCTTTTCTTAAATACTACAATGCAATATATTGTTTGAAGCTGCAGACTGCGCATTTTTAAGGTAGCAATTTTGCTATTCCACACTAGTAGCTCGTCTTTTAACTTTATTCTAATTGCGAATGTTGTAATAAGGTCGCCTCATTACCACTTTACAAACTTTGGATCTTTTATAATTAGTAGCTTTCCCATTCATTTTTTGTGCGTAGGCAACATAACATTCTTGGGAGTTCAAATGTAAAATCTTGCTGGGATCATCTATTACTGTTGTTCTAATGCCGACAATAATAGTGATTACAGGATGGTGGTGATAGTGACGATGTAGTGTAGCGACAAAGTCAAAAGGAACTGAGCCATTTACTTGTATTTTCACACATGAAGCAAAATCATTCATGTCAGTCTTGCTCTTTAATATGGATACTTTACTGACTACTCCAACTCCTCATTAAAATACTCTTGCTTTGCGGCCTTTATTCAGGCCGTGTACGTGATGAATCATTTGTGTACCATAACTTTTCAAAGCTGGCATAAGAAAGTATCAAACACACAGCAAGTCATGTAATATGGATAGAGTACATGCGTGGACGAACAGACAAATGAAATGTACAAGAGAAAACCCCTCAGATAGTTACTTCGTTACAATAATAGTGTGTGTGTGGATACGCTTGGAATATATCACAGCGTCACCATGCACCACTTACGGGTCTTTACATACTCTTTAGAGTGTTCCGAAAAGGTGATATGGTTCAATGAATTCGCATCGGTTGAGGTAATGACGACGAGGATGATGAAGAGAGTGAAGAAAAATTTTTGTTTTCGGAATAGATGCATGCGGAACTTACAAACGGAGAATTTGACGGACGATAATAATGAGAAGCAATTAATTAATCTTTATCGGCAGCCGTTCTGTTTTCGAGAGCATCAGCGGATATACTTATTGGCTAAATTGATTTAAAGTGAAAGAGCCATCAGTGGCCTAGTTAGATCACGGAAATCACAACTCCTTAAATCCGGTCGGATTAAGTAGCCATTACTTTTATTATTGTTGTTTATTATTTATTGAGGCAGCATTCCATTACAGAACGGAGCGACAATCCTATATATGGTCAAATAAAATAGTTATAAACGCATGTTGGATCCCACATGGAATCAGAGTAATTTACCCTAATCGGATTGTGTGAGAAGAAACAATTGTGTTTATTGTATAAAAATGTGGAAATTTAAAGAGAAAAAACTTTTCCTCTTCTCATGTCTGAAACCCATTTCGACTTCGAGAAGAAGTAAGGCAAAAGGGCAGAAAACAGTGAGTCACATCTGCACAGAAGCAAAATGTAGTGGGGAACCGGTTGTGGCTTTCTGTTAGGCAGCTGGACCACTACCACCACTGCAGCAACTCCGCCATTCAACCAGTAAGAAAGACTACCTCCGCCATAAACGCTCGTCTTTTTCTCTTCTCTGGTTTCTCAGTAAAAAATTTCCTGCTGCGTTACGCATGGCATACTGCGAATAATGTAGGGACAGTTAACATTTTTCTTGCGGCTCTTTCACTCACCGTCATTTTTTGTCAAAAATTGACGAGCCAGTGGCGGAAATAATGGAAATCCTTTAGCTAATGAATCACCGTGTTAAATATTTAGTGAGTAATGAGCATGATTAGTAGCATTTAACCGACACCGACAAACCTTGAGAGTGCTCTGGTGTTCTAGCATATTAATTTTTCTAAAAGAGCCTTGTCTTATCCAGTTTCAATTACGTACTGTCATTACCAAAATCTGGTAGGCTGAACTGTGCATCATTCAGTGGGGCTAAGAGTTATAACATGTAATCTTCTGACTGCCGAGCTGTCATTCATTTACGCTCGTTAGGTTTGTGCGCGTATGTTATTTATAAAGTCTTACATATATGTAGGTATATAAATTTGTGTTTGACTAATTTTAACGAATTCAAAGAAATGTTTAGTTGTCATTTTTTGTTTTAAATCCGTCACTTAAAGAATGATGATTAAATATATTATTGTTTTGTGACATCAAGTTTTGTGAATATGATTGGTATTGCATTTTAAATGTACTTTTACAGCTATTTAACTTAATTAATCACATTAATTCATTGTATTTAAAGTAGAATAAAGTATTCACATTATACTTTGCAATTTTTATGGGGAGAAAGAGTATAAATACATGGATATTGGGGGTAATGATGAAATAAATAGCACAAATAGTGTACCACAAAAAAAAACAATTGCCATTGTTGTAATCATCAAAATCTGTTCCTTTCCCATCTGCTTCTGGTTAAAAAGAGCAGTTCCAATGTAAGCCCTCATTCCTTGCTTGACTGAAATAAGCGGCATCATTCACAAGTCAACTTATATTACGTTTTTGGCTGCTTGCTTTCATGTGGTTTCACTAATACGTATAAAGGCTACCGCATCGGACAAGAACAAACGCATTGATGGTGTGAACGTAACAAGCAGAGCACCTTTTTAAATGAAAGATGACAGACCTAAAATACATGGCTGGTGATACCAATAATATGATTATGCATACCTATCTAAACAAGCTACTTACAACAAGCAAGGTATCATTACCCGTTGATCGCTACATTTCACTCAAAAAGGGACCATTTTTATAGAAAACATTTACTTGGGTTGACGGGCGGGTGTAAATTCAATAGACCGTCCACACAGATGAACACAAATTGTTACATGGTGCGGTTCCCTAACGTGCTTGTTTAAGTGAAATGGATCCGGAAAGTATGCATTAAAAAATACCAATGTTTGCTTGTAACTAGCGGCACATATTGTTGTACTGAATTAATAATGAAGTTGTATGAAGTGAACTGAAATGATACCGCCAGTACCACCATAATTGTAACACGGCCACAGTACCTCTGTAGAAATATCACTTTACAAAATCTTTTCTATAATTGGTCAAAAAGAATCATTCTCACATTTCATTTAGGTATGCGCGCTTCATAGAAAATAATTTAGAAAGGCACCGCAGTGACATTTACACAATGTTAATTAAAGCTTATTTGTAATAAACTGCACATGTATCTACACTTTACTTTCAGAGATAATTATTGTATCAATAGTGTACCTAGACTGAATACGATTTTAAAATGTCCAGTAGAACGAGATAAAAGGCAACACAAAATCTACACGACCAACAATAAAGGTGTGGAGCATTGCACGTGCTTTGAATAAAATGTGCATGTACGCATACATAGTTTTCTGGTTCGAAGAATCCGTGAAACTTCTCGTAATCCCTTTTAATGTAGACCTCCACAGATGAAATACATAGGTATATATAATCACAATCAATAAATAAATGTTTACTCATCGACAATAAACTTTCATTCTTGCAAAGCATCAATGAAAATTGGTTGGATATTTTCCTTTTCAAATCCAAATAATAGGAAAGGCAGTATCAATTTACGACTTTCCATCACCTACCCAGAACTCCTTTTTTCATCCATTCCATATGGATGGACAATGATTTTTCAAATCTTTTCAAGTTGTTTGATCTTGATCCTTCCCAATCTGTTTATTACGACTGTGATGGCGTGTTCTTAGTACAAATGCTTGACGGGTAAACAAGAGTGGTAGTTGGTGTGGTGATGGTGACAGTACAGCGGTGGTAACAGCAAAGCTGGATTTTCCTTTTCACGTAGATATACATAGATGATATGCTTTGGTTACACACATACTAAACACACTACATGTAAATCTAAATCCATCCATAAAATCATCCACTCCATTCACAACCCATTCTATATTCCTACCGACCTCCTCTTATTCTGAACTCTTGATGTAAAATACCAAGAATTGCATCGTTGAGTTGAGATGCTGGGTTTACCGTATAAATACCGAAATACAACAAGGGAAACACAAAAATCGTGTGCATACATATTTATCTGAAATGTCGCCGTATGCAAATATTTCAAGAAAAACTGGAGTCTTACCACCATCACCACAATCATCCTTGACTTTTTTTTTGCTTTTCTCCTTTTTGACGAATTGAACCACTCACTCACATTGATCTTCTTCTTCCGAGGAGACATCACTCCCCTACTCCAACTCTGACATTGAGGGTGACAGAAATGGATAAATCGAGGAATAAAGTAAGAAAAGATGTCAACTTTTACTCAATCCCGGATTTGCATTTTCCTTTCCAATCGTTAAAAAACATGATGTTTTTGGGTGTGGAGAAGAGTGCTTTCTGTGTTTTTTTCTTCCTTATCTTTTTTACTTTCTCCGTCTACTTGTGCGCATTGCAACTCTTGGTAAGTTTTATTTGTTTGAGTGATAAGAGCATCAAAACTTATGTATGTGCAGGCAAATATGTTACATATTATATTGCATTGAATTACCAAGTAGTATAGATAACAGATGAAGCCTTATCTTTATGATTCTTTATTATGCAATTTTCTAATTGTGATTCATTTAAATTGACAATGGTACGAAATTCTTCTGAAGCCACTAATTTAGACTGCATGTACATATTCCTAGAAAATTATACGTATTTTGTTCAAAAAACATTCTCAACCGCTTACCACATTGTTCATGGTATCTATTACGCTAATAATTATAAAGTATTGATTGATGTACCATCGTGAAATGATCCTAATACGCACGGATCTTTTCCCCATCACGTCAAGGAGGAAGTACAAGTCAACACATAATTTATTACAAAAACACGATACCAAGATGCGTAAGTTGATACAATAATACGTCCCATCTTGACACTGATTTTCTCTCATCGATCCCCTTTCTTAGCATTCTTTCCTTTGCGTCAAATAAGATAGGAACATTATAGGAAGATTGAAGTATTTTATACCTATGATTTCAACTATTTAAAATAATGTGTGAAATAGATTAAGCCATCAAAGTAAAAGCAATTAGACTGTTAAATCAAATTAACTTATAATACAACGACACGTTTATCTCTATCGTGTGAAACACTAATAATTTAATGCACAGTGAATGGGTTGTAGACGAATGTTTTAGATTATCTACTCATCTGCATCTCTGCTTAACTGAATATATGTGAGCATGTGCATAAGCAGAATTCACTGGAACGAATATCATTCATATATGACGTATTCAATGATTTTGCTGAATACCACCAACGAAATCATCATGTATTTCCAAATCTCCATCCCTAAACTAATGAGGGATATCAGTCATCAGCAGCTCACGCGTGCTGTGAGGCACATGGTCTTCCACAAGTCAAAAACCAGTTTTGTTATTACAAAATTCACAATCACAAATTACAGTGCTACGCAGGACCAGAAATGCCGGTGGAATGAATAGTGTACTATCATAGCATGTGGATGGGTTCAACACTTCTACAACAAGGCAGTGTTCCGATGCTGTTTCAAGTGCCTACATATCAACAGGCAATAAACCATAAATAAACCTTATAATAACAACAACAAATCCAGCAACATTCAGAGTTTCCAAGAAGATTACAGCGACGTTTCATTAGAAGTCCATAACATGTCGTAAACATGTAATCTCCCATAATAAAAAAATATCATGGGGCTACCACACACAGAATAAGGAACTTGACGGAAAAGAGTAATGCACCCTACTTTTATGAAGGAAGGGAGACAAACATATTATTACGTTGTAGACTTGTCATTTGACAAATTACTGTGTACTTTGTCGGACAAGATAGGAATGAAATGACCAGGTTAGAAGACGCTCTCCCAGATACTAAAATTAGGCAAAAGAGGGAAAACATTAGCATGAATAGAGGACATTTAGCACAATATTCGAATAACTATCCACTTTGTAAGCTGCAGAAGAAGTAACAAACATACAAACTTGTGTAAATGAACAGAGATCAGGTCTGAAATGAAGGCAATGATTTTCCTTATCGCCATCGTCGTCAAAATAATAATATTGCTGTCATCATCGTATTTGCTGTAGTCCCTACACTGGGTTGACTTGAAAAGCTGTTAAAATTTTAAAGGATGGAAAGAGTAACATTGAGTCGTAAATCCTGTTTAGAAAAACAACATAAAATTGTATTTTATTGAATGAATGATTTTGTCGTGTGGATAAGGCCTCCAGTATGCACTCCACTTTGCAAAAATGTTTCCACATAAACAAGTACATATTATTATGCATGCATCGTATCTGTATTCTTGTTTCAAATAGCTTCCTTGCATAAATGAGTAAACTCAATAAATAAGTGCGTTAGGTCGAGAGTAAATGGAAAATCAGGCGACAACAGATTAACGTCTCGTCCGAATGCTATGTATACTTCAAACATCAGTGTACATATAAATGAGTTCAGTATTACTTTGTACTCGTTTTCAAGCAAACTATGCCTCAATATTGGTGTGAAGAAAATTTTAAACGAGAAAAAAACATTATAAGTTATCATAGGAAAACAAAATTGGAGAAAAAACGATA
The DNA here is from genome assembly GCA_034700685.1 of Willowsia buskii. NCBI lineage: Eukaryota > Metazoa > Arthropoda > Collembola > Entomobryomorpha > Entomobryidae > Willowsia > Willowsia buskii. The sequence continues at coordinate 11,491 of JAQIXW010001272.1, read as the reverse complement.
TTTGATTTGGCATATTGATCACTTCAAACATTATATCTATTTCCCCTAAATTTCATAAATTACCCAAGAACATTAGATTAGCTAGTTTGTCTCGCATTTAGATCACTCCAGTCGCACGAAGAGACTATTATTGCCATTGATCTCTGAAAAATCACTAGGAAAATTACAGATCCATCATGTCAGCTATCAATCTATTCAAACTATGGATATTCAAATTTCAGGGAGGAGCTGTTCAAACCAGATAAAATACCAACAACACCGTCATTTCCATCACTATCACTGTCGTTACCAGATTGAAGAAGTTTTTGGGAGAAGACCACACAGTCTTTGTGAAAGAATCTTCTCAAAATTAATAATGATGATAATTTCTTATAAACAAATAACGTGCTGTTCGTATGTAATCACATTATTTATATCATCAGCACATCAATTCCATCAAAGAGAATTTTTATCAATGTTTTTTTCTCTCCCTTATGGTTACCTAAAGTACCTACACATAAAATCCACACCAACAACGATCGCAAGTTGAAAAATGATTATGTCGAAGGAAGCATGGTGCGATGGTGGATGATGATTGTTGTTGATGATGATGATGATGTTAGCGAGAAGAACGATAAAGGAGAAACTTGAGATTGCTCTGCAAACAATTACCAACTGTTTACCAATCTATTTTCCCCCGTTTATATCATCATCATCAGCAACAAAATCAATGGAATTGGAGTGAGGAAAGTGGAGACAGAATCCAGTTGAGGCTGAATAACTTTTAATTATATAATGAACTGTGGCATGTGTACGAGCGCGGCCAGTTATTTGTGTGCAGTGTGTGGTGTGGTGGTGCACGAGCTGGTACTATCCTTCCTTTTCTTACAAGCTGAAAACTTTATCTACTTAAACATGAGTCCTTCGTTATATGTATTATGTGTAAAGTTTTTTAGACAAATATTTTGAACTGGATTCATAAAATGAAGTGTACAACCCTTTCTATATTTTTTATCACTTTGCCAACCCACCGCCTTATTTTAAACATCCACCCATCTCATTACAATTAAACTGGCATCATATCGTCCTCATCACTGCTCATTATTTTCGTCATGAATAATCTCCCAGAAAGAATGAAAAGGGGAAACAGAATCAATGACGGCAAATGATATGGATCAGCAACCTGCTTTTTCAGTTATTGCAAACTTCACATGTTATTATTATTACAGTAGCAGTTACCATTTTATTATTTCCTTCTCCCATGCATTTTTTTGTCTGAGTTCAATTCAGTTCAAGCTCGGTTGCTCACTCACTCATGGATTACATTCTTTGCATAATATCCCTTCATAATATACTTTTACATTCAGGTCAAAAAACCACGTAACGTTACTTCTAATGCTCAAAGTAAAAATACAGATTTTCTTTTTCTCGCACACTCTTTCACTTTTCCTTTCTTTTCGACTCAGTTATTTTTTCTGCAGAGAGGGTCTCTATTGAATCTCTCTCGCTTTTTGAACGGAACTGAATCGTTTTTAAATCTACAGGGAGTACAGGGAGTTTCAGAAAACAAACTTTTTATACCATTTATCCTTTCATATATATTTTTCTTGTAGCAGGGAATCGCGTCATTGTGAATGAGTAGCGTACGAAGGGAAAAGCGAGGTTTGGCATGAACAAAAGGTGTCACGGGTACTGAGATTCGACTTTTTACTTTAGGTATTGCCATAATGTTATGGAATTTTTTAAACTTATCGCAATAATTTGATTATAATTTTCCACTTGTATGAGTTTGAACATTTTGAAGCAATCAATCAAGAACATTTGAAGTGATGAGTATCTATCTACCTACCTTATTTATTATATGATTTCATGACATCTGATACTTTTGTTACAGGTTAAGGCACCTGTGTTTATTGTGTATTTATATAGACATAGTTTACCTACTTACTATTATTCTATTTTATAACGGATTTAATACACTTCCAACAAGTAGAATGATGGGAAGGAAAAACGATGGAGCTTTTAAATTAAAAGGTTATATTTGCACAGGAGAGAAAAGGGAAAGGAAAAAAGGCGTATGTGGGATTGCAAAGTAAATATTTGTAAACGCTCAGTTCGCTAGAAAATTAAGACTTGCTGAATCGAAGCTAGAGAGTTGAAGCAGTTGTAGTTGTATGCAGGAAGTACTCGAGGAAAAACTCCCTATCATCATCCCTCCAAGTTTTCATGCTCGTTTGCTCTGCCATAAATTATTGTTGTTATTAAATACTTTCCCTCAAAAAATTCGACGATGGAAAGAGAGAGAGAGAAAAATGAACTAACATTATTACATTCTGCTAACTGCTAGCTTTGAACATACTTACAGATATTGTGACACAATGTCATCCAGTCTCTAAGAATGTACAATAATTTTTGTACGCAGGTTGTAGTGAATTTTATTTATTGAAAAATAACTTTCTCCAAATTTCAAGTGGACATAGACAGACGGACAAACACAAATACATCCATCAACACAATTAATAAAGCCAGTAAACAAGTTGATGGAACTCCACGGCACACTACTGGGACTTTTCGCTGGCTAAAAATGTGAAGGGAAATAGAGTATAGTGCTATGTATTGTAAGAATTCAAAGGGAAAAGACGATATAGAGTTGAGTAAACTTAAACCATCATCATCAGCTTCATCCTCTCTCCCACTACATTACTCCATCATGCTTACTCTTTCGCTTTTACTCTGACTGGCTGGTGCTCGTGTTGATATTACGCTCTTCACCAGCTTTGATGGAAATTAGTAATGACTTTAACAATTAGTTAAATATGGACAAATGGGCTATACACTCTTTCTTTTTCTCTTGCTCGCTTTGAGTTTTCACATGGTTGTGTTGGTGGTGATGTGTGTGTGCTTTGCTCTCTGCTGCTGCCATGCTCCTTACTCCTGCACAGATTTTAATCTCATAGGAATTCTCTTTTTTAAGCGTTCAACATAATCATCATCATCAACAGCAACGAACAAACGCTCGTTTTAGTTGCTTTTACTACTCGATTCACGTGTTGTTGGCTCGGTTAACGTATTATTATGGCGAAATGAATGGAAACATAGTATACAACAGCAAACATGTATAGAAAGAATTTAATAGAAAAGGTTTTTTTCCCACTAGCTCTGTTTTTTACTCACTCAGCTTCTGATGTAAATCTAATTTACCATTCCTTTTTAAGCGACGGTTCCGTAATATCCTTCAAGGCAAAAATACTTTCTACTGGGTAAACACTCGCTTTTAGTTATATGTTATTTATATAAATGGGAATTGTAATGAACTGGAAATTTCCAAATTTATATTTTTAAAATGTCTCAAGTCCTTTGAAAGGTACGTAAATAGTGTACCCCTTTTTTATTCAATTGAAGTTTTGTTCCGATTAAAAATCACCAAAAAACTTAATGCTCTTTGGATTTGACCCTTTTCCTTTGCAGGAAACAAAAATGTGATGTTGAATGAGCATACTTGCTGAAAATTCAATGTGCTGATGAGGAGGTTAATTTATTCTCATGTCACGATCCAATTCTATTTATTATCATTGGAGGAGCAGCTAAGTGGGAGAAAATTGATGATAATAAGGTTGTTATAATTACAGACATTTGTGGGAACACAAGAGGGAAACGATCTGTGTGAATTACTGAGTGAGTATAGTGAAATGATTTTGTGTTGTTCGATTAATTTGGGAGTACATGTGTTCCACAAATGTAAACAATGACACGAAACACGTTGATAAATTGCGTTACATTGCCCACTGGTCCAGTTGGGTCCCTTGCCACCTCTTGTGCAAAGACACAAAGCTCACTTTACATTTACAAGCGGTGCAAGCAAAGATGCTCTTCTGGATATGTATACCCAATAATACAACAATAACATAGTTAAATTTAACAATATGTACATAATATCTGCTGGATATAGAGTATCTCTTTTGTTACTGTTGCATCACATGTTGTTATATGACACATGTTTGGGGGTACTTTCCACTTGAATCTTCATCATCATCGCCACGAAAGTCGTTGATGGGATCGCATAAACACATAAAGAATGCACAAACACAAGGTATGAATAGCTGGATGGATTGCTGTGTAATATGTCCGTTTGTTTGTCGACACACTGATTTTTTTTTCTTCTCGTCTCCCTCTCTCTAGAGGCCAGGAGCGGAAACCAATGTGTCAATCATACTCAACTCAAAAAACTAGATCGTCTTGTGTAAAGTAAGTGCATATAAATAACGTGATTCTTTGTGTGTGAGAGAGGGTGTGTGTGTGCTCAGCACACATGCACGTTTCAATGAATGAATGAAAATGAGAAAAAATGGTAAAGCCAAAACCAGGGAGAGAATTTAGAATAGGAAGGGACAACAGAGATATAAGTAGAGAGTCGCAGTTTCTCTCGTATTGTTGTCCGTGGGACTTCTTTTGCTGACAGACAAGAACATGGTTTGATGATGAACAAGGAAGAAGGGTCGAACGAACTTGTCGGACGGACGGAGGATCCCCCTTGTCTTGTAGTAGTAGTAGTGATCAGTCTTAAATCTCGAGGGATTAGTAGCACGTTCGCACATACATACGTTATGCATGTACAGAGCGCGATAAATAATTTCGATCCAATCCAATCTAATACCAAACAAATTCTTTTATTCTCCCTACTCACTCGCCACCACGATAGTGTCCAGCAGAAGTAGCAGTTGCTTTCACTGATGATGACGCGTTTAAATATTTAGTGAAAATCATGTCTGGAATACAACCATGAAAAGAATGCATTCAGTCATTCGGATTTCAGATTTACGGCCAAATCAGTTATAGGCACATATGTATGATGTTGCTCAGTTTTTCAGTTGTGGTTTACACTTGTGAACTTATGGGGTTGGTTAGATTTGACTGAGATTTTAATGTTTACCATTATGAGTGGACTGGCTGAGAAGGGAACGAAGGAAGAAAACATACATACAACAGCACACTGAACAAATGGAATATTATATGAAATGCGAAATGAGCAAGAAAATTTCTTCATTCATAAAGACGGTAGTTGAGCGATATATTGATAGATAACGAGCGTCAGGTGTATGCTTTGTTTCACGCTATAAACAAGTGCTTTATTACAAAATAATGAGTGCATAATATTGCTTACAAGCATATTGGGATTGCCGATTGGTAAAAATTGATAAAAAGAGTCACGACAAATCGACTTTTCACATGTCATCATATCTGACAAAACAGCTTTTTGGCAATAAAATGACTCCCTGGTCGTATCGCTACAGAAAATCTGGAGGTCACAACAATAATTGCGTCTGAAAAACTGACAGGTGTGCGTTTTAGTAAAAGTTTACTTTTAATGAACAAATTATATGATTTTTTTTTTCAAAACAAACTTCCAATTTTGAAACTGGAACTGAAACGGTAAAAGGTAACTCACCCCCGTCTTCTCAGAGATCAAGCAAATGCGTAGGGTTTTAGCCAAGGCCTTACGAGGGTGGTCCCCTTCCCACACTGCATTGAACCATCATTGAAGAAAAGAACTTGTGTTAAGGCGTTTCGAAAATTGGAACTAAATTTTTCGAGATACTTTTTATGCAGCAAAATTGTTAGCATGTACTGTGTATGATACATATTACCAAGGAGCCGATACTGTATACGATCTAAAAATTAGTGCAGCTTTTTTACTGCGCAACTTATGAAATTGTAAATTACTATAACAATGGCGCTGATAGTTTGGAACATAGATCTTTGCAAAGTCTAAATGCAACTTTCTTTCCGCATCTATGCAACTAGACATAGTTATTTAATTAAATTTTTTGTTGAAAAGTACATTTCTCTATTTCTATTTGAAGTCATAAGTTGCTCTATAAACATTGATAAATGAACTACCTTGCTTAAATTTATTATAGCGGATGCAGCTTTTATTTTACAAGAAAGATCGTCAAGTTCTATAGTTCTGTGTACACCAATGTTTGCAGCAATGGATTCGTACTCAACAAAACTCAACAACTCCATGTACGAATCCAAACGATTCGGACTAAAAGTAGATAAAGATGATTCCAAATCCGATCAAGGCCACTTGTTAAAAGTGTTTACATAGTTATATATAACATTGTACTGTCGACATGTGATATAACAATTTTAATTTCACCATTCGTATTTTTAGACACAGCGAGAGGGAGAGAGCATAAAAGATTGAGAGCGAAGCTTCATGTAAGGTAGCAGAACTGATCTGTAAACAGATCTGAAGTACTCGTTGCCATGCGTGGAATAGCAGATAATCGAATCAGAGGCTGTGTCTAAGTGCGTTTTTGTGTGATGGTACTCTCTCAATTAAGTAGGAAGGGATTTAATAGTTTGCTTCAAGGAAGTACGTAATTGGGAAAATGGAGTTTTGGGAAAAACAGATTGGATTAGTCGAAGGGATGAGAAGGAAAAATGGTGGATTAGAGCCGATGTTTTTGTAAATAGCAACACACAAGCAAAGCGACAAAAGACAAAGGTAACTAACCTGAAAAAATGACGCTTGGAATAAAAAAAAGTGCAATAAAACAAATAGAAACACAGGAGTACACAACAGAATGCATGCAAGATGAACACTACAATCACACCAATGCAAACTAAACTGTCTCTTTATAATGATACAAATCATCTAAAGCACGTTATCATGCAATAAAAAACTTCATCAATAAAATGTTTAAGAAAAATAAACTTCATTCAAACATCTATTTTAGAATGAAATGTTAAGACAAGGATATTCGAATATTTATAGAAAAAATCTATTCAAGTTTAGGAGTACTATTTTAATGTATTAAGCTCACAAAGTAGTAGGTGACAAAGCTGTTGAATTTCCTCACCCTCTCCTACCACTTCATATATATCCGCTTTATTTGGCTATCCAAAAGAACAAATTCTGTCTCTAATAGAAATTTGTAAACAAAGAGGGAACAGCACTTAATCTCCTCCTACTCCATACATACATCTCTTTTTTTAAATCATCTTCAGCTTGACTCCAATTGATAATATTGGAAAATGAATAAACGCAAAAAATACGTAGGGTGACGAGAAAGGAATAAAAGGTTTTCTTTTTTTTCTCTATTGTTAGTAGTCGTCCAGGCAACCACTCCATTTTCTTCCCTCTTTTCTCGCAACTTGGAACTGGGAAGGATGCAAGTAGCTGTGATTTTTTTCTATGTGGAAGAAGTGAAAGCAGTTTTGGCTGATAGAATAGATGGAAAAAAGAAAGAAAATCTGCCTTAATGGTGTGCACTTAAGAAACAAGTTGGTTTCTTTTTTTAGTTGGTAAGAGGGATAAGGCTGTATAAAATAATGTGTGTGTCTAAAAGAGACAGAAAAGTTTAGCGGGGAAGGAAGTAAGAAGGATTGAAGTAGTCGTTCGTTGCAATGGTAAATAAGATAAGGAATTCTAGAGGAAAATTCAAAGGAGAAGGCGCTATTAGTAGTATTATTATAAAGTGTATTCCTCCGTGAAAATAGAGAAAAGAGGAGAGAGAGCATCAACAGAAAAAAAGTTTTTATTTGGCCTTTCGCAAAGTTAAGATCTAATGTGCAGGATCAATTTACGCCTTTACCGACTTGAATTTCCTTACGTTTATTTTCTACTTCTTTAGTTTATCATTACTACTGAAGCTTCCGCTGCTGCTGTTATTGTAGATGATGCTTGGTCTTTTTGATAGCCTTGGGACATGACGCTAAATTAAACTATTTATCCAAGTGGAGCAATTCTACTGCGAATTTGATAGTTTTCCTTTTCTTAAAAGATACTTTTTAGTAGTTTCCGCTTGCTTTATTACTACCGCGATGGGATAGGCGTAGAATCGTAAAAAAAAGGGAAAACTGCAGAGTAACATGTTTTCCCCAAGATTCTCAGCATTTTCCCGGTTGTTTCCCATATTCACCTAAAAACCGGAAAACGTAAATCAATAAATAAATTTACAAGAATGCAAGTCAAAGCTAACAACCCGCAAGGTCAATTTGATCAACAAATTAGGATAATCATTACACTGAAATGAAGAAAAACACTTTCACAATTAGATAAATTATGCGGCTAGATATTAAATATTTGGGAAAAAAATTATTTAGCGAGTAGAGCTCAGTCACGTAGCTAATTTGTAGGCAACAACGTCGTCCAACTGTGCAAGTTAATTTGCTGGAGAGGAATAATAATGATGACAACAACAAAAACATAGTGGCATGCTATATAGCGGAGCACAACAATGGAGCGTCGTGTGTTATGTATGCACTGAAGGCCTAATTACTCGGCCCATTAGGTTCATTCGAATTAAACGAGAGAATACATATCGTTGTCGTGACGGGTATTTTTTTCTTTCCCCACACACACCACATGTATCCCGGTTTGTTCCTTGCCGAGAGATAAAGTGGTGCCAAGTCGCTCAACTGGAAAATAGAACCTTGTCCTCTTGGTTGACTCGACTTTTACCATGGGATAGTAAAGTAAATGCATACACAGATATTCTAACGCCGGAGAGTCACATATACTTCATGCATGTTTGTGACATCATGGGACGTGGGACTCATGTGGATGCTGTTGCTGTTTGCCCAAGTACCTATATTATGGCATCACAAACGAAGCAACAGCAATATGCCCCCACCGAAAAACACAAACTGCAAGCATTCATTACATGTATATGTGCAACGTTTCTCAATCCGTTGTGTCCTCTGAGCAATTTCAGTAGACGCACGCACATTAGCTGCGTAAATCCTTGCAGTTGGTGGAAAATTACGTGATTTGACTTAAATGTTTTAGGTGGACGGTTGAGGAAACCACATTAGTACAATTATTTTGTAGTAAAATTATGTACTCGTATTGTTTGCTGTTCAGCTTATAATTAAGACAGTGTCGTGTCCAAATTTTGAGAGGTTATTTTAAGGCGAAGAGTATGGAAATGAAATGGTAGAGATTATGTTGAGCATGTTAATTCCGCTTTATACGCATTCTCCCTTAAAAGGACAGTACTGCTAATTCCTGCCAAAATGACCAGACCAATTTTAGGGACAGGGACAGAAGATAAGACAATAATGCATATAATAAAAGGTAGTCTCATGCGAAATCCATGGAGCATATTATTTACTTTAAGGTCTTGTGCTCTCATAAAAAATGGTTGCGTGGTATTTCATTAGCTTTATCTTCTCAAAAAGCCTTTATCTTTCTTACAGCATGATTGTCTCCGGTATTTAAGCTTATGGGATGTTTATTATGGCTTCCTTGTATACACTGCGCACAGCTTTAATTGGTGCACGTTCCATGCTCTGCCGCTGAATAAAAGTGTTTACTTGATGTAAGTTGAAGAAATGAAGGGAAGGAGAAACCAAAGACATAATATAGCCTAACAATGTGTGTGGTTTTTTGATGGAATTACGCACTAAAACTCGCTCGTAACTAAACTCGAGAATAAAACGGAAATGACATACATATAATATAGAAGAAAGAAGAGGATGGTACGAAGAAGAAACAGAGTCGGAGTCAAGAATAAATGGATTTGGTTACTGAATGAATGGCTTTTTACACAACAAGTAGAAAAACTCGTTAGAACTCGCATTCATTTGCTTTGAAAAGAGCTGAAACAGACCACTTGAACGACTACGATTATCATCATGATGATGGCAACACAAAAGAATGTACGTTGGTCTAGCAAAGTTCTACTATATAAACGTCTCTCTTATGTTTTTATACTTTGTACTTCTACCATTTTCATGCTTTCTTGCTTACAGGCAAAATACATATAGCTGCACTTCTAAAGATACGAAATAGGGATACGAAAGTTATATAGATAGTGATTCTCTCCCTTTTTAGAAGAGTATAATGCAGTAAATATTGTAAAAAACAACTAAAATCTAACCATTTGTTAGAAAAACCACTTTCTTTCGCTTCTAAAATCCGCTTCTCTATTGCAGATGCTCTGCCTAAATCTAACCAATGCAACATACAGCTCTAACAAGATTCCACCGTTCTTTCTCTTTCTTGAGACAATTTTGTATGAAAAAGGAAAAGCCGAAAGTACTATGGTTGCTGCAAACAATAAACTGTTTTGTAATGTACTATGTGCTTGCTTTCTGACTTCCATTTACTTTATATACTTTACACACATACATGCATGTGCTCCTTCGTGTACCAAGCAGCTACCTTTTCAAACTAGAGTGCATGTTTGTAATCTCTTGGCTAGAACATATTATATTTACTTCCTATATATCGGCTGGAAGACATTCTCGTGTGTATGCTGAAATTAAATGGTTGCGGTGTCCCTTTAGAATGTCTATCCATCCGGTGAAGATAAAGAGTTTGGCTCTTACTCAAATTAGTGGAGCAATCAAAGTTTAATTGTCCTTGTAAATATAGGCCGCTACTTACACCATGGATTTAAAGCTACTGTCATTCCATTTGTATCTCTGGCAAAGAGATTCATGAAAATTAGTCTAAGTATTTAGGTAGGTTGCTGTGCAGTGAGTTATGCTAAAATAGAATGAGTTACGTTGCGCTTATCGTTGCACACATTGCGATACTTTTGGTACCTATAGACTAACTATAAGAATGAGTCTGCTATTGTATAATTTACCCATGCACACTTTTTAAATTCATTTTCATTAGTTTTGTCCAGCTTAATTGCATGCTATTATACTGTTTAAACCTTTTTTTTCTTTGTTACCCGAAACAATAGAGCTATTATTGGATTTTTCTATGAAATCCAAACTTCATTTGAATTTATATTTGGGACTGATGTTGTTGATGAACAACACCATCAGTTTTGACTTGTTGCAATGTAGTGTCATTTCATTTCGTTTAAATGATTTATTGAAAGTGATTGGTTTACATAACTGTTTTCAAATCAAGTTAACAGTAATAAATGTATCACGTATACTACGCATCTGAAAAGAGCAAAAGTGGAACAAGCACGTAATGCTGTAAAGTAAGTAATTAAAAAATATTCACATGTTTTTAAAAAAATCAAAAACGTAACAGTTCTTAAATAACATACCAATGACAACGTTTAAAGTTGAGTAGGGATAGCATGAGACGCTGTGTTTGCATCTTTTGACATTAATTTCTATTCACATAGTCTCCCTCAAAATGGTGAATGACGTGAATGATTGCCTGTCTATTTTCTCAAAAAGAAACAGCAGATATTTTGCCTGTGTGTATACTTAGTTAATATGATTTTGAAGAGGATTTAACGTCATGTTTGCCTTTTCAATCTCAACTCATCACAGTTTTCATCGTCGAACTCATCATGGAGATCCCAGGCATCATATTTTGTGTGACAGATATCAGTAGCGAGTGACAGCTTAAATCAACCCCCGTTCAAGCTCATCCAGATGCATTGTGATAGTATATTTAATGCTTCCAGAGAGAAAAATGATGGATGTCATAAAGCACACCCTTGATCGTGTGTGGTTAGCGATGATACAAATAGATAAAAGTTCTCACTGGGTGTGTAATCTGCAAATCTCATGAAACCAACTTTTT
>JAQIXW010001271.1:0-20380 GCA_034700685.1 Willowsia buskii | reverse complement strand
ATATTACTTTGGACGTGTGGAACCATGCAGTTGGAGAAATACATATACCTACACACGAAACATTTGTAGAAGAAAACAGATATGTTCATGTTTTGGGTTCACATCCCATTCGAGTTTTTTTCATTGAATGATGACGACGTATGTAGTAGTAGTAGCACATTTCATGATCCCCCTCTTCTCCATGTTGTCGCTCCTTTTTTTGCCTTTTTTGAAAAACAACGCGCATACCTCCACTGTAACTGTAAGGATAATAGATAATGTGAGTATGGGCATTTGGTAAAGTCTTTCACTACTACTTATCATTACTCTCCTTTGTTGATGTTTTAGTTGGCTGGCTAGATTGCTTCAGCTTTTGATAGCGGTGGTGAATTTTCTGTACCTCTCTCTCCTCTCACAGTCTGCTGCAGACAGTGCGTGGGGTTCAGAGAGTTGAAATACGAAAACTCAGAGAGAAATCCTCATCATGACTTACACTTGAAGCGTACTCGGGATGCTTACCCCTCCAGTTTCTTCCTCGTCTTTGTCTGCATGTTTAGTTACTTTCTATGATTTCCCCAGTAGCATCAGTTACCACCAATGTGATAGCATATTATTGTGGAGGGCACACTCATCTATCCACGTAATTTCTGGAATTACATTCTAAACTCATACACGTGCTTGCATATTCTCCCAATGCCAAACTAAGACCAGTGAGTTTTCCTCCTTTTTAGAGGAAGGAAAAGGAAAAGACTAGGGTGTGGATGTAATGTGATGTTATTGTTGTAACAGTAATAAAAGAGACATTAGATATATAGAGCCATCACAAGCATCATAGTGAGAAAATAATATGCAAAGGAAAAGAACTTGCTACACGCTGGTTAGGAAGAAATGAAGAAAAGAACGGGAATTGCAATTTTCTTCACAATTTCCTGCAATAATCCGTGGCATTTTTACTCTTTTCCTGCCAATTCATAATTTGCCAACTCGGTTGTTTTCCTACATTTTTCACGGGTCGTATGCGAGGCGTGCAAAAGCATGCCATGTATATAATGCGCGAGCAACAAACAGTGAAAGTGTAGCAGTAAGGAATGAAAATACATGCTTGAACTATCATCAAGAAGTAAAAGTAAGTAAGTGGGCTATTCTATCTAGTGAGAGGTATTGTTATGATGATTCTTTTTACTACTCCTTTCTTTATTCACCCTTCCTATAACATTCTTCTATTATTATTATTATGACCCTCCACTCATTCCTTTCCTCTTTTCCCGTGGCATTTATAACAAGTAGTGTAGAATGAATGGACATGGATGTGCATAAGCTCAGCTGCTTAACATGTTACTCATTTTTAAGCTTCCCCCGTAATACCTCACAAATACCTCTAAGAATTCCGTCTGCATGGCCCGTTTCTGTCTATTCCTTACTCCAAATCGTTTTACATTATCTATTACATTAAAGAGCACAAAGATAGTATAATCCTGTCATGCATAATACGTGTATATTTGCTGTGAAAAGTTTTATGATGTGTGTGTACCAGTAAAGTGCACTGTAAACAAAAGAGTAAAGACCTTTTATTGTAAGTTGTTAGCAGGCTAATACTATAATCTCCACACTTTTTCATATTGTTCTTCCAAGTGGTATATATGAAAACGGTTTTTGAATGAAAATTTAACAAAGCCCATTGTAAAGCGACACATATTCATTCTTTATACATACGTATTACAATCAACCCTGCTATATATGTAATAGCAAAAAATATTGTTATAAGGACAATTATTATTGTTTTTGCATGTTCATTCAGGAAGACAATATAAAGTATGTTTGTGGGATTCAATGAACATGTATGCATACTAAAAGAAAAAAATATTTAGAGAACTCTGTTGCTTCTTCGCTCAACTGATGCAGTTTTTGCCTGCGGGAAATCAACGAGCTGTAAAAGAAAGTTGCAAAAAATGTTATCATCATAGCATGTATAATAATGTGTGCAATATGTACAAATTTATTGCAAAGAGTTATCGTGGTGTAAGAGTTCGTGCTGTACTATACATTCAAATAAATAAGAGTTCATTTTTTTTGCAAAACTAAAAAAAGACTTAGATTTTTTCCCACTAACGTCTACTTAAAACTAAGAAAGCAAATCATACGCACGAGTTTGTATTATGAATACAGCACTAGTCTACTCCTCATTCGTTGGCACGTGGTTATTGTATGTGCTCATATTGTAGTATGACAAGGTTATATGCTACAAAAAGTACATTTAATTCTATTTCGAAGAAAAAGTTCATTTGCATGTGTAGGCGAAGGGCGCAGAGATACATGAGAATTTCTATGTAAGTTTGCAACGGGTAAAATACCAACATTGGTAAAATGGAGTAGAAGCAAAACAAAAACCACTTGTGCCACGTGTGTGGCAATGCATAAATAGGATAAGGGAAATTCCCCAGGAAAAACTATTACTTGGTTATTAGCAGGCAACTAGAACCGTTTAAGATGCGCTACTGCTGATATTAAAGAGGTTTTTAACACTTTTTAATGTAAGCCAGAAACAGTCGCAGTTGATTGCCTACGCACTCGTTATTCTGTGTAAATTTCATTTCTGCTCATGGTGGTGATATAGTGATGATGATATGATGATAGTTAGTTCTGCACAAAATGCATTAAGCAGCCAACATCCTCATCATCACATCAGCATGTACGTGCGTGAGAGCGAATCCAACGGGACTAGGAGTGGAAACAGACAGTATAAATAGGGTAAACCCCACTACCTACGAATTCGGAATATGTTAGTGGACGAGCACTTTGAGAATAAAACCGTTTCTGCTAAAAGTGATGACGTGTGATGAGGTGAACGAGGTAAGGGAACGTGTATATAGAACGGATGGGATCATCAGTTGGTTAAACTCTTTTACACTCTCTTAAGCACTAGAAAAACTATTAATACCGAATTTCCCCGTGCTGTTTGATATTATCTAATCCCATCTTCTCCAAATACCCTCATTTATCCTTTTATTTTCAATTTTATCTTATCTTAACAGTCTCATGCACTGCTGTCGTTCGAGTTTGCTTCTAGCAACTTGGAAGTTAAGCCGTGCTGTTGGAATAACGTGTTGAGCAGTGCGTTAAAACTATTCAAAATATCCATCAAATTACTCCACTCAGGAGTTGAAGAGAAATTAGCGCATATAATATATTCATTCTCATACCGTGCAAAGCTTAACATGTTGTCAGCCAGGAGAACGTAGTTAAAGGATGTCACGCATACACCTACATAACATACCACAACTTTGTGCTTTAGAATATATCCTTGTCCCTCTTGGAACCGCTTAAAATCCTTAATGCCATCATCTCATGCTTTCTCCCTGGTTCAACCCTCAACACTACTTCTTGAAAAGTGGTTCTGTAATTCGTCTTAAATCCACATGGGATCCTTGTATCCGTGCAAAACCTTAATGCTCCAACATATGTACGTATCATCCACTTAAAACTACAATTTTTCTTGTGCCAATACAAATCAGCATGATCCAGTTTACATCACATAACATGTTGTGGGATGCGGATGGCCATTGGTTAAATGGAGCCTCTTCTTATGTTAGAGTTTAGAGAAATTGACAGAGCTGTTTCTTGTACTATCACACTTCACAAGTTGAGAAATCGCAAAAATGGAAGCAAAATGAAGCCTCCAAAGGATTTCAGTAAATTGACTGGCTCACACATAATTGTAGGTCGCTTGAGGCTTGCAGCTTTCCACTAAAACAGTAGTTGTAACAGCAGCTGATGTTTAATACTTGAAAGAGTTCACTAAAAAGAGAGATAAATGTGTGTAGAAGAAAAATACTAAGAAGAAGCAGCGAATTGAGAAAAAAAGAAATAGTATACCTAAGTGTAAGGCATCCCATCCAACATGCCAAACTACCAGAATGTAGGGTGAATGCCTGGCTTTAAAGAAGCACTAAGAGAAGGCAGAAGGAGCAGCAAGTTGAAAAATGTTGAATCCTTATGTGTCATTCTAAAGAAAACCTTTACCTTTCTTGCTCTTGTTGTCAGACATGGAAGAGTTCTGTTCTGATTTCTTCAACAGCTTTCTCCCCTTCAGATATTTTTTCTCCTTTATTTCCCGTCAGGAGAGAAGTATGCAATGCAATAAGTTGAGCTGTAGTAATGGAACTCACCGACTAGATTGCCTTCTCTGGATAGAGCCTATCTTGAAGAGGAAGAGCTGGGAATGGAAATATGGATAATATGTGTTCATATATGCATCTCTGTTCTGTGTAAAGCAACATGTCATGAGTTTTCATGACATGACATTTCTCCATACACACGATCTCTATATATACTCCCCTATAAAGTTCATGTGCATTCATTCATGCTCTCTTCATGCCACACCACCACTACTACCACCGCTTCCTTCACGTTTCCTTCTCCCATCGTCCATCTAAAGTCATTCAACCATGGCTTATTTGAGAATGGTTAAAACAGACACTTTTCTCTGTTTTACCACCAACTTGCTGTTTTCCTGTCTCAATCTCAATTTCTCGTTTATTTACGCTTCGCCAGGATCGTTTATATAGCACCCTGCGCTCAGATTTACGCAAGATTACATTGAGACATCACAAAAAACTGCTCACATTACACAGACAGGATGTAAGAAACATTTGAGCTTTTTTTTAAATGCCGTGAGAGTTTATTTAACATGGCTTTATCATGCTTTCTCGAGATTCCACCGCCACCAGTTACACACAGACTCCAACTTACCACCAACCAATTTTAGAAGCCTTTTTTGTCTGTGTTATTGCTGTATTCGCGCATTAATAAGTTTTTGTGTGGTGAAAGTAAGCGGGTTGGAATGTGTGGTGCTGCACGAAAGAAGCATGTAAAAATTTTATGACCACGTTGAAATGGTTGGGATGCAATTACAGCTGATCGGAATTTTATTAGTTCATTAAAACTGTTTTGTTCGAATGAACGAACCAACTTTTCGTCTATTTTCCCGACAGTTATATTTAAGACTGAGGGAAAGACTAAAAAAGAAAGCAGCAAAGTGCTTCTAGAGTATTTCAGGCAAGCAAAAAACAAATGCAAGCCTACCACCTAAAGTACGCCTTCTTCTCTATTCCTTCCCTACTTTCACTTTCAATTCCTTGACACATCGCACGTTTGTTTCTCTGTCATGCCTGTGTGCAAAGTTCCTTATGCCGACAACGAACGACATACATTTATGACTGCATTCAACAAGATGTGATAGCCATTTTATTATTATCGCAGAAAGTACTGGCATACATGATATTCCTTTATATGTAAAAAAAAAGACTTTCTGATAGTTCCATGGGCCAAATAAGTTATTTGCAGTAAGTAAGTAGGAGTGATAGTTTAGTAGCCGAATTTCAAACTTTTTTTGCTAAAAGCATCGTGTAAGTAAGTATTATTACCGAATTTTCGTTCTGGGCTTCCTACCCCTATATACTTTTGGAGCACTGTGTAAGAGGCAAGAGGCCTTTTCAAAATAAAGATATATACGCGACGTTTGGTCGAGTAATATGGTAGGTAGTCACTCCACCTAGACTAGCAGCAGACACAAGCGACGAAGTAAAGAATGGTATGAAGATAAGAATAAGAACGAATGAGTTGTGCTGGCAGGGTCCTAAAATCCCATTTGGAAGAGACAAAGTGGTCGCTTCATAGGGACACTAGACATGGAACAGTTTCCTTGTTCTGCACTTGCCTTTTCTTTCAATATTTTATTCCTCCAACGAACTAGCCAGCCTAATAATATGTTCTCACCGCGTATGGAGTAGTAGTGTGTGTTTGTAAAAGACTTGTGAATGCAGACGTGTGATGATGATGATGATTTACTTATAATATATTATTTGTTACGTGGGGTGGTGAAACTGGAGAGAGAGAGAGAGAGTACTTATCTATAGGAAGTTCTTTAATATTAAATTGGTCCCAAACAAAGACACAAAAATATACAGTGTACAATACAATAGGTGAACATGTCAACTCGAACCACCATTTAAGCCAGGTCACCTGGTTGCGTGCATGCGTAAATGTCATATTTATTGACTTGATTGTGGTGGCCGCTACAAAAGAAAATTGGCAACCCATGTACAAAATCAAGATGTAACGACGTATGTAGTACACGTACATAATGTTTTCCCCTTAAGTTTTTATTAC
Organism: Willowsia buskii; assembly: GCA_034700685.1. NCBI lineage: Eukaryota > Metazoa > Arthropoda > Collembola > Entomobryomorpha > Entomobryidae > Willowsia > Willowsia buskii. The sequence goes on along the minus strand of JAQIXW010001271.1, from coordinate 14,233 downwards.
TATGTGACGGTTTGATCTTTGCTTTGGTTTAGTTCTTTCAAGGTTTTTCTCTTATATGTTAACTTGATTTTTACTGGATCTTTGTAAAGCAGAAATTTTCTCGTGTAGGGAAGCGATGTATCATTCATTGTTTTTGTCACGGTGCTGGGTGGTGATGTTGTAACGCATGTAAGCAAGGTGTAGAAGCATGTCGTCTTTTGTCGAGCCCCAAGAGTTTTAAACATGGGACTGGCATTAAGTGAAAGCAAAGTTCTTGGTATTATTCAGCGGTTTCATGCTGTTTTATACTGTGCTTCCTCCTGTGCGAGCTGGGTTCTTTTGATATTTCATGTGGTGATGTCTCAAATGGTGACTAAAGTGATCTGGTAAAATCTCGAGCTTCAGCTTTTATTTTTTTAGTATGTTGTACTCAAATGACCAAAATTTACTTTCGTTAAAAGAAATATTTTGCTGTTTTCGTGAGAGGGGTTATGTGACAGGACAAATTTCAACAACGAGTTTGTTCAAAGTGAGAAATATGTCAAACATCACTGCACAATCAGTTCTTTCTTACCTGCAGAGTAACCTGTAAATGCTAGCAAAAAAGCATAAAACAAGGAATGAAAAACCAGATGTACCCCATAAAATCGGATCATCATATTATTGAGCATGGCTATAGATCATAATATTGTGCAGGAAGGAGTGTGTCGCTCCCAGAATTTGTCGAATATGCAACTAACTTTAAAGTATTTCAACGTGCATATAATTCTTTTAAGAAACTTTTTTTATCATTGATATAACATATATCACTCAAATTCTCTAGCTTGCTTGTAAAAAGGAAACATTAAAAAAAAAATAGTTTGCTCACGACCATATTTTTATGCTACAAAGAAGTTGTCTAAAAACACTAGTCAAATTGAAGCTCAATGAAACTCTCTATCCCGTCTACTGACGCTTGTGTCCATTTCTTTTCACACTCTTTGCAAGAGAGAAGAAAACTCATTTCCCCAATTGTTTCAATATGAAGGCGCCGCTCTTGATCGCTCCAATCTATTTTACGCTGGAGCATCATCATACTTTTGTATGTATATCTTCTTGTAAAGTTTTCTCTCTTTATAGTCATTCCCCCTGAGTGCATGACAAAAATGTACTTACTTTCACACTCCATGTTGTTATATCCTTTTTGTGTGGAGCCCTGAGTGGAGCAGTGCCTTTTTTCTTATGGAATTGAGTGGATGAGAAAGAAAAAGAGAGATAGACAAAGGAGCACCAATTGCCCGTCATTTTAAATGGGAATGCATATAAATACATAACTTATCCTATTCAAGTTACTCGCTTACTTATTAAGCATAACTATATATACAAAGGAATGTATGTACAGTTTGCACCAACATATCATGCATACCATGCATCCATTACTATGTGCAATATCCAGTTGTAATATCGGTTGCTCCAAAGCCAACCAACGTCAACGACATCGTCCATTTCCGCAAGGAAAAACACTTCCCCTCTTTTCTACTCTTTTTGGGGTCTATCATTCCATTTCACACTCGCATATTTGTGTATATCTATTGTACATACATACCACTCTATACAATATGGTTACATCTACATTCACTTATTCTTCCTTTCCAAACACACATTTCACTTTGTCTGTATGACTTCTCTCACTTTCTCCCTCTCTCGTCGACGGAATTGTTTTACTGAAAATATCACTTTCATTTCCTGCACTTCTTTTTTTGCACTCTTTACTTTCAACGAATTGTCGGCAATATCATATAAAGATGCGTTCGGTATAAAATGTATGAGTTTCTGTCAAACACGTTATATAGGTATTTTAACATACACATACCTATGTATACCTATGTATATAATAATAATATGTCGATGGATATATAGGTATGAGCATAAAAGTATCTCTATTTTAATCGTATTTTTAGAATATGTAGTAGGAGGAAAACGTTCGTTCTTTTTTAAGGTTAAGCAAAAGTAAAGTGAACAGGAAGAATATCATGAGTATTCTTACACACTGCAAGGATCTATTATTTTGCTGAATGTTCAACACACATGCTGTTGTAATGCATTGGAAAAAGAATGGGATTCCAGGGAGTAATACTAATATACCTACTACTCGTCCTCCTCGCTCCCTACCCTTTGTAGTATATGTTATCATCATAAAAATAACATCCAAGTTATTTTTCCTCTAGAAGAGAGATTCAGGGGAACCAGCAGCACTATTTTTGGAACTCCAGCAAAAAGAAAGTAGCAACGGAGGGAAAAGTGTGAAAAGCCGGCAATGCAGAACAAGATAGAAAGCTGGTGGTATGGCATGGTTCGCAAGTGGCGGTGGAACGGTGGTGGCAATGGTGATGCTATTTATTGCATGAAATTCCCCGGTATACGTGTAGCTGCTGGTATCTATTATACGGAAAAATGTTCTTTCGAATTATTATCCAAAATGGTTTGTATTGGAGGACACAGATATTAGGTAGGTATACCATACATGTACACACAAGTATGTTCAAACTGTTTCAGAAGTACGTGGTCATGCAGGATAATGCAAGCAAGGTTTGCAAGATCCTCACAAACATGTGTGTAGTTGGAAAAGGATGAATAGGGTGTTCGATTTCGATCTGACTCCAAGCTCCAATCTCATTATTAGATGTACGTAAATTTTTGTTGTGAAGGAAAATAGGTTGAGGGAATGTGACAAGGATACAATGAATAAAAAACTATTGCCCTAATGTAAATACGCCACACATATATATAAGTAATGTGTTTATAGACGTCTCCTACTAGTTTATTTTTTACCGGAACAAGTTATAGCCCCTCTGAATTGATGAAATGTATTTTTTAGAAGTGCAAGGTAAAATCGCATGCTGAAAATGTTTGAATGAAAATGAAAGAGGAGAGAAACGATTCAAGGAAATAGAATGCATGCATGTAATGATAAGTGAAATCGTTATGATTGTAGGAGCTGAGAGAGTAGCAGTAGCTTTCCAACCAACTACCATCCTCACGTAATGTTATTATGCCACATGTGCTCTTTCTCCTCTGAAGTTTCACATATTCATAGCGTACATGTGGTATATTTAGTATATTGCATTGACATTGTTCATAGTTTTAACACGGACATGCTCAGCTCATAGAGCACAGCACTTCGTTTTCTTTAGCCTTTTTACAATTTAGCCACCGTCATCATTGTATCGTTCTTTTCTCGGACGGAGAAGGTTAGCAAAGTACGTTTTTAAATACCTAGTACTACAGAAAGACGACGCCATAAAGGCTTCAATGCATCATTCTGTTTCATCTTTCCTCCTTCTCGATTTCATATTTATGTCGGAGACCTACTTAATTGAAATGGCAGGCCAGCATCAGGACGTATACGAAAAGTTAAAAACTAGTGACTAAAATGTATAACAGTGTAATAACTAGGTTATTAAATTTTCCTTTGGCAATCACAACTGCGAACGAGCTAATGCAGAGAAACGTCGACACGATGGTAGATTGGTCTGGATTTCAAACCTAAATGCATGTAAAGCATATTTTATAGCAAATGTTTTCTAATACTATAATGAATAGTTATGTGATTCGTGTAGTTGAATCACACAGAATGATACAATAATGGGAGTTTTTGTACATGTTTCTCGTTTTGTGCGGTATTAAATACCTATACACGTTTCATATCCCATACATCTCACAAATCACAGCAAAAGTTATGGAGTTGTAATATAAAGAGCAATATCATCATTCTTTTTCTAAAACTTTGCATTTACACCCATTTGAGTTATTTGCATTTCTGAAGCTGAAGAAAAACTACTTTGTAAATATTTCATGAATGCTAGCAATACTACAAAAGCGTGTGTGAACGAAAGCATTTACTTGGGAGGCGCGCATTTTCACTTACATTTAAGTGCATTTTTAACTGTATATATTTTTCAATTAACGTTTTTACATCGTCTTATTTTTATATAGATACATATACACCAAGCAGAACAAACAATGTTAGTAATTTTGCTGACTTGTCGTCTTTTGGTGCTGACTGAGGGTAAATATGTACAACAAGGGGTTTTCCTCCTCCACTTTCACCAAAGTCTACAACACTTTCTTTTTTTCTCTCCCATCGTAATATTTTTCTTTGAAGATGTAAGAACTTTTTTTTTATCAAGGCTGCTGCCGCTATGTGATGAGACTGCACCACTTCTGCTGACTACATTACATTATTGCATCAGTATATATATGGTATACAACAGAAGTAGAAACAACTTTGTTGAGTGACTTGACTTTTTATGTGTGATTGTGCCTACAGACATTGGTTTGGTAGAATGGGTTTGTGTAGAATTATAGCGTAGGAATAGATGTTTCCTCGCTGGAAAACTTACACGGAAGAAAAAAAGATCTGGGTATTTTTTCCGTAATTTATAGATTCTCTTTAATTATTTTAGGCTCGGTCATAACATCCATCATTTTGGCAGTATTATAAACACACTTGTGCCATAAATGTCACGTATCCAACAACATCTCACGCGATGAGTTGCTTTTAAGCTTTTTATATATAATAAAAATCCGGTCGGCTGGAAGAGGCTAAGAGAGTGCGGGAATGGTGTTGAGATGAGTAAGTAAAGTTACTACAACGTGTAAGTACCACGCTATTACATCACCTATGCACATTTACACCATGCACTCTCAAAATCTCACTCTCCCTGGCCAGACAGACACACACACACACACAATCTTCAAGACACAGAGTGGCGGCGGTGGTGGTGAAGAAGAAAATAAAGAAGAAAAGTGCAGTCGGAGAGGGTACACTTGCCACTGCTAAGGCTGAGTGTACGACAGAAGAAGAGAGAGGAAACTAGAAACATTATATGATCACTTATATCATTCATTCTTCATGTTGGGATCTAAAAGTTTTGGTGTGATATTATTATGGTATTTGCAAGAGAGGACGAGACACTTTTACTCACTTTTACACACATCTTTATAGGATGATATCCCTTTTACAAGCTTTTGCTTGTGTTGGAAGAGTAGGGGACGTTCCGAAGAGAGAGAGGAACAAGAAAAGCGCGTAATAATATGCTGTTATTTTCACACTTTTCCTTTCACTTAAAAATGATGTAGACAAGAACTGCTACTAGTAGTGGGATATAATACGCAACGCGAATTTTATCTGAGAACATATATAAACATGTAGCAAGAACTGCAATTGGATTGCAAGTCTTTGTTTATGGATGTAGTTTTAGATGGTGCATATATATAGCTTGGGATGGGGTTGTACACGTTTTTAGAGTTTTCGGAACTGGATTTTTGTTAGCTTCAAGTGCGGTAATAACGCTAAAAATCAACACTTACAGATGCTCGACTTGTTTGGCGATATAATATCCTGAATGCCGGTACTGTCAAGTTTTTCTCCAGTTGTTGCTCTGCCTGCTAGTTTGCTTCCTGCTATCAAGAATGAAGTGAACACGGAAAATGCCTTTTGGAGCATCCAAATGGATGTGAACAAGTAAATAATGTTAGCAATAGTGGAAGAGTAAAAGCAAAACACCATCAACAAATATGTACATAGAAAAAGAAAAGTGGCGATGGTGGTTTTACTGTGTTTCATGAACGCAACAACAACAAGGGCTGCTTGTTTGTTGGGAATGACTTTTCTCTCTTCTGTAAGAGGAAGGAGATTACTTGAACCCAGTTTTTAACAAGAGGAAGTCAACTGACTTCTTCTTAAATGTTTGGACGCGCCCAGGATGTGGCTTAGCTTACATACATAATAATAATAATAAGTATGTTTTGTAATGTCCTAAGCACATACTCGATGTATATTCGAGGTATGGAAAAAGTAGGATGCTACTTTTATTACTACGTTTGGTCTAGTTTTGGTGGAACGTGGAAGTTCCTGATAAAGATTATACATTTTGTTTTGTTTGTCATGTCATGTTATAGGAAACAAAATTGTACCCTATATACTGTTGTCACAAATGTTTTGTCATTTTATCCTCTGTTTGGTACTTTTATTTCAATAATAATAATATATCATACTAGTAGTAGTACTACTTATTTGAAACACTACGTATATATTTTTATTATTTCTCTTTTCTGTGTTTTCAGGCATGAGTGGATTAAGGTCAGCGGACGTGACATTGGTGGTACCCTCCGTAATACTCCAAGGCGAAACTCTTGTGATGGATTGCCGGTTCCCCGCAAATGAGAGTGCGTTTGTGTATTCCGTGAAGTGGTAAGAGTTTCTTATGAAAAATAAATAACGTTACATGTACATTTAATTCGAAACGTGAGAACTTCTAATTTCCTTCTAATGATTATTTACGTTGTAAAAACTTTTCTTACACTACTGAGACATTTCATAACTTCCTGTAGTATTCCATGCTACGCAGTATTGACTCATAATTATTAACTTGTACCAGAAGTTGATATGATTTTTTCTCTAATTTGTCATGCTATTCCTTACATTGACAATGCTGTCATTTTACCTTAGCATGATCATAAAATTCATAAAACTTCAAAAATCTTTCCGTGTAGTTGTTATACAGTTCTGTCTTCCCCCTGAAATATCAAATTCCTCTCAATCTGCATGTTCTTATTGCTTACATACGTTCTACAACAGAACCATCATCATTAGGAATGCCAAATTACCAAATCCCTAACTTCCTGAATGTAAACGAACCCCTTCCGTTTCCCAACTTGTATGAATAATACGTGTGCGTAACAACAACTATGAGCAACATGGCATCTATTTCGTGTTTCTCTAACTCTGCTTTTTCCCGTTTCGCTCCCAAAGGAATCAAGAAAGGGAGTTAAAATTTCTAAAACTACGTATTATTATGCATGTACATTTGTTTGTATGGAGAGGAGAGAAAGTGTACGCAAAGAGGCAAAACAGAGAAATATGATATGATGGGATGATAAGGGCAATTCTAGAGGTATACTTATGAAGTGCGCATTATAATATATTTATGAATTCTGAAAAGCTGACTGTAATAACAGTTGATGGGAATGCATCATCATCATTCAGAATGATCATGATGATGATGAGTGAGAAACTAGTAGCACGGAAACGAAACATCCATATAGTTTATTACTGAACATTTTTCTAACTTAAACAACACATATGATTACTAATGCCATATATTCAACTGTTACTTCTGTTTGTATATACTCTATGTACTCACTAATAAAGATTGCAGAGGATGTGCATGTTGGAGTAATGTGCATTAGACAGGGCATGGCTATATGTTATGACTATGACATCACCGTGTCGTTTGCTTACACTGCATACATTACAAACCAAACCAGTGAAAGCATGAGCAAAGGTATATATGTGAAAGTATCATCATTGTCGTCGTCGTCAACAAAAACTGCTAACTTTTTGACTGCCGCTGCTACTAAAAACTCTTGAGACGAGTTGCACAAACAGACCGAAAAGAGGAAGTGGGATATGATGATTATGATGCGAGTGTAGTAGGTATTATTGAACAAGCACCATAATTTTCGTAAGCACATCATCAAGGGGACAAACCGTAAAGAAAGGAACTAACACGAGTTCGGCGTGACTTTTTGTTCTAACTGGCGAGCTCACAAAACAGGAGTTAGTCATACGTAAGCCAAAATGCTGCATAGTCGGAGACAGACAGAGTAAGAGAGATAAAAGTGTTATATGACAGAGGTCGCAGTCGTAGTTATTGTACTACGAAACAGTAGTCGCGGTTTCAAAGCATGAATTGCTGCGAAAATGCTTTCTTCTTCACTTTATACTCAGTCAGTAGAAAATTTTACAGAGACACATTCTTGATCTAGCAAGTGTACCGAGTCGCGTGGTTATGTTGATTGTCTGTCTCCAGTTTCTTCGTATTCGTCGCGTCTCGTCTTCGTAAAAGTATATGAATGAAGGGTACATAACTACAAAGTAAGTACTAACTTTGTGAATTGGATAAAGTGGTCTTCTTGTTGTAAATAGAAAACAACTGGCTGCTAACAGGAGTCATTCTCTTACTTTCAACTCATCCAAAATAGCTCAACTTATTTTATATTTGGGAACAGGTTTGGAATAAATAAGCATATGCAAAGAGGTTTTCCTTTCACTTGACTCTCTGCTCTACCTAGAAAGACACGCTTCTCTGTATTTTAAGAAGCACACAAGTAGAGGAAGAAACAAGTACCAACACAGGGAAAATATCTTCTTCTCCAGAAAATTCTTCATTTAATAGAGAAACAAGTTGGTTGTAAGGTATTCTTTGTCAACTTAAGAGTGTCGCTACACTTTTTCTTTATGGAAAGCGCCTCTTCACTTCAATGCAAACTATATTCATCATCATCAGACTCCACTAAAAATATATGGTGGTGTTGTGGAAAGTTTTGTCGCAGTTTCATGAATGATGCTGCTAACTGCTAAATTACACAAAACATGTATCATCTATCTGTGTAACTATATTTTACCACGACATCGTCGTATTAAAAGACAGACAAAGCAGTATACCAATACAATCTCACAATTCTTAAGTGATCCGGGACAAGTAAAATCGTTGGACATTTTTGACTAGCTCAATATACAGATAATAACCGTAGCACAGCTACAACACGCGAACAAGCGTTTGCAATTTAAAAGCCAGTTTAAGGTTTTAACTAGTACTCCTTGGTAGCAAAAAAACTTTTTCCTGATATTTTAGTAAAGATGAGAAATCTTTCCTCTTGAATCACACGCAGAAAAGCGCATCATTTAGACACTAAGTGGTCAGACAGACAAACAGAGTCATTTGACAAATCTAAAGTCTCCGGGAACCAAGAACAGGGGTAATGGAGTACATACATGTACACGTGGTTCGTTAAAATTTCCAACGAACTGAAGGACTAGATACAGCAAATTTCTTCACTCTTATCCAAAAAGTCTTTGGCAGATGCTGTGAGTGGAATGGAGCGCGAGCGTAGGCATGTGCGTTGATTTTTTGCTTGAGTAAAATGTTGTAGCATATGATCTATCTACGAGATATAAACGCATTCGTTAAGGGTTTGGAACTGGTGGCAAGTTGCTCTCTCTGCCCGCACCGTGGGCAAACAAGTAAGTTGCCTATTACATCTCTTTGCTTTCCCTTGTTTCTTCTTCTTCTCCACTGTTTTAAGCAGCGTTTTGGCTTGTTTTGGTTACAAATGTACACAGGCCTCGAGCAGAATAAGTTAGTAAAAAGCGCGGAATTATTAACGATGTTCCTTTTCCGAGTTTCAGAGAAGAAAGCAGATTATTTATTTGTGACTCTACTTTTTTATTTTTACATGTTTAGTTGCTTTATATATGGATGGATGTTGGCAAAAAGGATCGCATGCATTGGTTGACACAGAGGTAGTCAGTCAGCTTTTCGAGTCAGGCAAAAACATGAGGTGAGCCAATTTGTCCATTCCTTTATCCTTCCGTTCCACATTAACAGGGAGAATGGAAGGAAGTGCTGTGTAAGCCTTTTTGTACGACAGAATGTGAAATAATGCAGGTAGTGTTCCAATAATATGCTTATTTAGGCACATTTACAACCCCAAAATATTCGTAAAACTATGAAAGCATCCGACTCATATTTCAAGTAAAAGTTAAGTTGGTAGCTATTAAAATCGATCCGAAAATGGAAAAAGAATTTCAAGAGAATAAATACTACAATAGAATTGCACTGTCTTCCTCCTGTAACATAACAATGCCCTTGCAACAATAAATTGTACTCGTTATTCGGGGGAAATACGTTGAGTTTTATTATTTTGCGCGATTCTGCTTTCTTTGAATACCATAATATTCTTTTTCCGAATTTGTGGTTTTCTGTCTTCAAGATTACGTGAATGCAAAGGCCGCCAACTTTCTTAGTTGTTTTCGCCTCCTCCATCTGTCTCGTTTACTTCTTTTGTCTCATAACAAACTTGAAAGAGAAACAAGTTTTTGTCTTGTTTATGCAACCTAAAATGACTCCACTAGTAGTACTGCATTGTTTGTTTTTCCATTAGTGTATTTGTAGCAAATATAACGGTGAGGGTTGTTGATCAAAAACTTATTTCAGATGTAGATAGATTATACGTATATATGCCTCCCTTAAATCTTTGCCAAGAAATTGTCACTTCCTTTTCTGCCCAGAAGCGGCGACCGTGTGGTTCACGTCCACATCCGCCCTCAAAAGTAGCATACCTACCTACACGTACTTTCTCATACTACAAAAATTTTATGCATTGGAGGATATTTTTGGGACTTCTTTGTGGATTAAATCGGGTGACTGAATGTATGCTTCCCAAAACATTTTGCCAACTTTGCGGTACAAAAAATATCCTTTGCCGTATACATAAAAGGTCATTCTAAAAGTGTTGTTTTTTGTTGGCCAAAAAATAAGTCTCAATATATTGATGATGTATTTAGATAAGGAAGAACACAAACTACTTATTCCAATATTCTCTGAGCGGTTTCTCTTTTGTGGATAGAAGTTATGACCGAAAAGCACATGGTCATGGTCACTTAATTCAGGTTATGTTCTTTTGGTTGGTCTACCCTTTAGAGTTGCATGCGTAAAGGTTTAGTTACTGTGCTATCACGCATTTATTTTCACGCTAAACTAAACTGGATGAAAACAATAAAAGTTTGATGCTTTATTTTGCTTGGTTATTTACTAGCGAAATGAATTGACCGTTGTCTATCCTAATTGACCTCCTTGATCTGTCCAGCTTTGTTTTATTTCAAGACGCAATTATAAATGTAGTCACAGTTAAAATCGGTGATTGACTCATAATTATAGGTTTGCGTATGGCTTTGTTTAATTTTCGGTTGTTTAAATGCTTAGATGGAATTATTACAAGTTACAAGCAAGTGAGAGGTATGCTTGGGAAAGCGGAAATAGTGCACGAGCAACGCAACGCGCAACAGATAGTTTTCAGTTTTTCTCTACAAAATCTCTACAGAGTATTTTGTTTATGAACATTGTGGTTCTCATTGCACTGGGGAAACAAAAATCTGCAAACTTTTCTCCTTAAAGATATCTGATCCAGGATCAAGACCGTTTTCAACTGGTGCGTCGTTATCAAGTTATGGAATAGTTTCAAAAATGTTTGCTATTACGATTTGATGGCCTTAACTCTAAAGTTTCAAACGCACATTGTGTTACTATCGCCTCAGCACTTTTACGTCTTGATGTTTACGCTTAAAAAATATCATACACGCATTTCCCAAGTTTCCATCTTTGTTTGTACAAAACTTTAGTGTGTATAGCATGAACAACCTCTTATTTACTTCCAGCACACATCAAGGATGAGAACTGAAGTGTAGTAGCGTAAAACTTTCAAAAGACATTTTTATGCGTATTCAATGTTTTTCTTTTGAAATTACTTTGAAACTGCAGCTTTCACTTTGCTATCACCTCAAAGAAGAAAAAACTGGTTCGTTTTCACTGTCAAAGGATTTGAATGTGTCTAGTATTTAGTACAAGTCAAGATCTGTAAGAAGTTTCACTTTATATACAGACTTTTTTATATTTATATTATACTCCGACAGTACTTTGCATTTTACTACCATCACTTCTGCCATGTTATCTGGAAAATGTTGGACACCACAAATAGCATACCAGAAAATGCAAAAGTTTTATGCATACAAGGCTTTATAGCAGTCAACAGTAGAGTGTCATGCGAACTTTAATCGCCCTCGCATCATGTCACTTTATTTTCAGTTATCATCACTCCCATCATCATCATAAACACCAACAAAGACATCAAGGTTCTCTTGTGGCAGCAGTATAAAATGACACAAGTTGAAACGACCTACAAAAAACTCTGACAAGGAGATCAAGCGTTTTGCAACCAGAGAGAGAGAGAGAGGGAGAGATGAAAAACTGGAAAAGTCCAAATATTTTCAACGTACCATACTAGTATTACAACTACTACAACTACATATCAGTATACATACATGTATGAGGTTTATAACAGTTACAAGATCATGTTAGTATAATTTAGGTTTGTAATAGATGACAACACTGGCAGTAATGTTAGGACAGAATTCTCCTTAAATTTTAAAGAGCAAATATCCTGCAAAAAATGAAAACAACAAAGTGAAAGCAGAGATATTCAACATTCACTTTGTATTAGTAATATTCCGGCATATCTCGCGGTTTGCTTTACAATTGTAGCAAATGAAGATATCTACCTACCACTTCAGCTGCTCTTATCGAATAGACAATGACTATGTCTATCCTTGTAAAAAATGGGACGATTCCGAATGCCTACATAGAAATTTGCTTCGTCGATGTAGGTCCAAATATTTATTATGCTTTCTAGCTCTCTATTTCACTCCACCATGCACTTTTTGGTACCAAAAGAAAAGACAAAGTTGGCTACTACTACTACTACTGTAAAATGTAAAATGCTTTATAAATTCTTACGGCAGTTGTGTGAAAGTCTCTCTGTACAAAACATATTACACCGGAGGATATTTCCCTTGCGAAAAGTTGATCTTTAAATTTTCATGAGAAATATTTGTGTCAGGATAATAATTCCATTCAGAAAGAACGACTGCCTGAATATAAATTTACCCCAGGGCTATATCAGAAGCAAAATGCACAGTGCTATATGGAGTTTCGTTTCTAGCCATGCTCTGTGTATATCTGGACTAGCACAAGAGTTGAGTTGTTGTTTGTTTCACTGCATAAAAACTGAAATTGAGCATTTATGAATGTTGTTTGTTAAGCATTATTCTCACCAACAAGACTAGAAATGATGATATCCAACCACTGCTGTTCCACCCTTTGGCCTTTGTTTTCAGTTTTCGCATAGTCTACATGTTTACTGTTTACACAAACCTGTTTTATTGTGCATTTCATTGTATTCATTTATCCCATTCTAAGAAGACTGTATATAGTACGAGAAAGGTCATAGATAGCCATTCACAGGAAAAAGTGACAATGGAAATGTTTGTGGTAGATACTACCCCATTTTCTTATTAAGGAGAAAGAAGAAACTGAGGTGTAAACTGCAAAAGCGTGTTAAAATTTTTACGCAGCTACAGAATACATATGACTGCGTAAATTGGAGAAACAAGCAACACTATAATCATGATACTGACAAGTGCAACCGTAGTTATGCATGTAGAATGGAAAATTTTCTCTAATACGAAGCAATTCTAGTTATTTTGAAAGGAGACAAGTTTTCTAGAGAATAGCTCACGATTTAAAATGAATCTGTCTGGGATGAAAATGGAGAAATCTATGATTTAAATGAAAATTTGCATTATTGCATTTATCTCTGTAACTGTGTACACATTGCTGCTAGTGTGCATAAAATTCTTCTCCTGTCTCACACACATCTCGTCAAGCACGATGAGCTGCTAGTCTTTTGTGTACATAAGCATGCCTCATCGCTAAAGCGGAGAATGATGTGATGAGAAATGGAAAACACGAAGAAAAAGAGGACTAAAAGATAGAAATATATGATTATGATGTAGATGTGGCTTGGATATGAATGAAAGATGTTTTGCGAAATGAGATGATATTCCACTACTGTTTGCGGTTAAGAAGAATGAATTTGAAACAAGACAAGTAAAATTTTTTCACGAAATTGTTTTATATTAATCTACTACACAATCTACTGTATACACGTACTACTTTAGTGAAAAAGATATCATATAAGCATGTGGGATAAACCGTCGACAACGTTTGCTCGTTTACATAAACTTTTAAAATGCTGTAAGCTTTTGGAAGAGCAAAGCCATAATATTATGTAAGCTGTGCTCCTCTCTGCCCTATTATTATCCTGCAAAATACTGGCATTATTGTACAAAAAAGTTATACTTTCACTCACGTTTTGTTGAGTAGAAGCTTCATGTTGTACTTTTGAGCTAAAGCAAAGCTACATAAACACGATAAATATTTTGCTTAGAAAGAGGTACGCTTGCTAGACTCTTTAAATAAATAAGTACACTTCAAGCTAGATGATGATGATTTGATATAGGGATGATGACGGTTTCGCTGATTACAAGTGAAAACAAGGCTGTGCTGGATCTTAAGAGGAAATAAATATGATATTACAACGCGTGGAAAATAATAACAAACAAAATAAGAAGTCCGATGTGTGTATTACTTGAGTTTATATGAGCTACCACTTACTAGTCACTTTAAAAAATTGTACCATTTTGTTTTATTTCCAATTTCATCAACCTAGTTCTATAATAATATTTAATACAAAGTGTTTGCAGTCATACTTTGCTTTTTTTGGCAATGTGCTTAAATTGGACTTCTAATAT